>CAEFZX010019259.1:0-22204 GCA_903066825.1 Alfaro cultratus | reverse complement strand
TAAGAAAATATATATATATATATTTTCTCCAAAAACCATTTTTAATCTGACAAACGATACTATAATTTATTAAGTATGACTGTATATGCATACACCCTTTTAATATTAAATAGAAGAGTGCCTTAGAAAAGTTTAGAAAATGCATTTATTTTATGGTTCAGGAAGCGTTTGCCATAATTCTGACTGGATATTTAAATACTCATACTAGAATTAATACGGCTCATTTGAGTTTCCAGAAAATGGCCCAGTTTTTAAGCAAAATCTGCTTATTTTAATAACTGTGCATCAACCAATTTAGTTTGACAGTTTGGGTGATCTTGTTGAAAATGGCTCACTAGTTTGACAATGATTGCAAATAAACTATTGAACTGATGTTTGAATAGACAAATCTTTGTTCCTGGGAAGCTGTAAAGCCGTCAGGCCTAAATGAGGAGGAGTGGTGAAATATCCACTAGAATTATTCCTAAGCCATTTTAATAGCAACTTAAAGGGTGTGGGTTATCTGCCACTTAAAAATTAAGTGTAACCACATCTTAGTGAGTTGTATAGATAAATTTGACCTTGCATGTAAAATCTTTATTCAATGTGGATAAAAAAAAATCTAGACTAAAGTTCAAAAGGTTCAAAAAAAAGTTTCATAAATTATTGAAGATTGTGAAGATTATCATTTCCCACCAAACAAGAGCAATTAAAAGGTTTTATTCAAAACCCAAATTTAAACTGACATTGATTAAATGTTTTTCTTGGTATCATTTCTGGTTGTAACTGTATATAAAAAAACATGCTGGTTGTGTCTTGTGGTAACTATTGTCCCAGTTTATTAAGTTGACCTTACAGAAAGACTGTCTTCTCCTTTGAAATTGGTGACCATATAAGGCAGATTTAAGAAATGAATCCTTTTGATAATTTGTTTAGAGAAATTATCAAATTGCCAGACTAATAGTTAAATTGACTGTAATTCTGCCTTTAGAACCTGCCCAGATAGCTGCTTCCCAATTCTTCTATTATTTAAACAAAGTTAATGTTATCAGCAGTAACTCTGAAACAAGATGAAAAAAGAATTTACGTTATTGTTTAAATAAAGTCTTTGCAAAAAATGGTCAAAAATACATTGCAATACTTTATTTAAGATTTCCTGAATTGTAAACCATTTCACCTACAAGAATGCTAAGACCTGTAGTAGAGATTTCTGTTTATTCATATGTGGTGATTATTATGTTGAATGACAAGTGCTGAGCTGCACCCATCTTAATTACTTTATTATCATGAATCTCAGGACTCGGCTGTTCCCCCTGTAATTAACTTCAATGTACTTGGATGACCGTCTTGTTAAGAACACGTTCTTATTATGAGCTTCACACAAGTTCAAAGAGTTGAGATCTGGAATCTATTCGACAGTTTGTAGAATTATTGAGTAAATTAGGCAACAAAACACATCTTCATAGACAATCCAAAATACTGCCTAAACCACTTTGCATATTTGCAATAGTTTGTAGCTTTCATTTAATGAACAATGAAAAGGAGTTGGGCCTTCAGTTTAGCATGTAGGTTTTCAGTTTGAGGCAAATTAAATGAAAACCAAAAATTTACAAATCTCAGACAACCTTTAAGGTGCCATGAGACCCTAAACTTTTAATGTTGCCACTCAGTCAGAATTTGGCATAAATAACATGAAGACATGGATCCATGTGATTCAGCTTGTTGGTTTTAACTTGACGGTGTGGGATCCTTTTGTACCAATTGAGCATCATTTAAGCTCTATCTAAGGATTGTTGCTAACATCTCCATCCATCTCAACACTGTACCTATCTTCTGATGACTACATTTAGCTTGATAGTGCACCACGTGACAATCAATTTTTGAGGAATATTTCTGGCACATTTTTGAATCTTTGCAAAGAAGAAACGAAGCTGAAGACAAAAGCTGCTCCCACCCAGTCCAAGCAAGGTGTGCCTTATAATGTAGCTTGCTAAAGTATGCAGAACTTTTTTTCTCTGTAACTAAGATCTTTCAACAGCCTTTAGGGGTTTTTTTCTTATTTTTTCCATCCCTTATTCTCGCTCTCTCTTACACACACATACACAAATACCTACTACTCACATTCAGAGTGTGCAATCAAGTCATTTCATCTCTTCAATGGCTCTTCAGCCCACTTCGCACATCTAAAATCCTCTCCCTTGCCAGCAGCTCCTCTTTGATTCTGCACCCCACAAGATCTGACCGTCTCACCAAGCAGACTCAGCTTTCTCCTCTATGTTGTTTATTTTTTAAGACCATTGGAAGCAGCTTTCATCCTACATATTACAAAAAGTTAGACTGAAACATACTGGCCAGTATGTGCTTGGGAGGGTGATTGAAACATCTTAAACATCTTTGTGAGTTTGTGTTTTAATTTTAATATCTCTTCATTTCTTCTGGCCCACTATTTTACATCCTGCTTTATTTCTATTGATTCTCAGTTAAACCTATCATATAGACTGTCCTGATTATATTTTGAATGGCATAATTAGTCATTATTAATTGGATTCTATTCTCACTGATTTAATATCAAAGTCTAATGAAAGAAAAATGAGAAACACATTTCAGATAAACATATGTGTAGCTTTTTTAGTCCATGTTCTTCCTGTTTTCAGACTATAAGAAGACAGTGTTTAACTAGTTTCAGATCTTAAAGCTGTTACTACAGAATCAGTATAAACTGACCATTGACTTTTAAGCATCGACTGCATGATTTTGGAAGTATGATGTGCTCTATTTTATGCTTTAAATTATTTTAAGCATGTTCTAATTACCCATGTTATATACATTCATTGCTTCTCCAAGTAACTTTATTTTTTTAGAAATGTACTGGCAGAATTTTTTCATTCCACAACTTGTGTCTAAGAATTAGGGATTGGTTAACTTGCAAAGCTCTGATAGAAGCATATGTTCCTTGTGAATCCCCCAAATTACTGTTATGTATTTTCTTTAGAGGGTTATAATACAAATAATACTATTGTAAGTTATCTAACACCATCTACTCCATGATAGAAAAGGAGTGGATAGAAAGCTGAGATTTTAATAGTTATCTAAAACATCAATAACTGGTATGAAGCCTGATGTTTGCACTACAAGAAGGAATCCAGGGTAACCTGGGTGGGAAGGCACAGAAGTCGCATGGGAAGACATGCCAAGGTCATATTCAAAGATTATGTTTTGTAGTGTATATAAGTCATCCTCACTTCTGTCAGACTGCCTCAGGGCAGCTGTGGCTACTATCCAGTAGCTTTCCACCATCAGCATGTGAATGTGTGCATGAGTGACTGTAGTGTGAAGCGCTTCGGGGTCCTATGGACTTGCTAAGGCACTATACAAGTACAAAACCATTTGACATTTACCATATCTAAATTATTATGGAATCCAATAAAAGATCACGTTCCCCTTAACTCCCTGCCCTTCTTCCGGTGGGCTGTTACATTGTGACACAAAATAATAAAAAAGATTGTTCTTTCATTTCTTTTATTCAATTAAACTTTTTTTTTTTTTTTTTTTTTTTTTTTTCAGTTTCTAAAAACACTTTGGTTTAATTAGAAATCTTAAACAAACTGTATGTCTGAGTGCTTATGCGTAGTCGTCTTTATGTTGTCTTGGTGATGGACTGACAACATCTATAATCCATGTTCCTGCTTAGGCCTGTTCCAGGTCAAAAGCCATAGATAGATTCAGATTTTCCATTCTACATTTTCGTAAATTCTATGTCATAAGCAAATGTATAGTAGGAGGTAGTGCTTCCATAATCTGGCTTTGCAGGAGTATTTAATAAAGTTAGTAAACTTCACATGAGATCTTTGTCTGCTTAGCTTTATAACCACCAAAACAGTCCAGGTCTTCCAAAAATGCTCTGAATAAATTTTGCACAGAACCAGAAAGCATTTGTAAACCTGTATTCTCTAAACAATTTCATATTCCTTCATGAATGAATATTGCCATCTTGCTTTGCTGTTCATGCAAATGTTCTACAATGTTGATTAAACTTTACATTCAATGTTAGCATGTTTTGAATAAGTGTTCTAACGTTTCCTTATTGCACCTTTCTCTAGGTGAGCGTGGAGGTGTTGCTTGAGTACCCCTTCTTCGTGTTTGGCCAAGGATGGTCTTCATGTTGTCCAGACAGAACCACTCAACTTCTGGAGCTGCCTTGTACAAAGCTTTCTGTGGGTGATGTTTGTATTTCACTTACTCTCAAAAACCTGAAGAACGGGTCTCTGAAGAAGACACAATCTCCGGAACCAGAAAACAACGCTTTAGTCCCTCACTCTAGCCACGGGCACCTTAAACCCCCCAGAGCCATCTCAGAAGCATCCCAGAGCTGCAGTGTGGGAAATTCCAGACACAGAGAGCGCGAGAACGGGATCAGCCAGCGGGGGAGCGGTGAAAGCGGGAGTGGGAGTGGAGGAGACTCCAGAGTGGAAAATGGAGATCTCACGTTTGGGGAAAGAGGATCTGTTTCCAAAGGTCAGGTTGCCAGGAGCACAGAACCCAGCTCCAGTAAGCCGTCGGGCAGCAGAAAGCGGAGGTGGTCTGCCCCCGAGGGTCGAAAAGTAGAAAAATCAGAAGAGGAGCCCCCTTTGACCTTGCCCAAACCTTCCTTCATTCCTCACAACGTGAAAGTCAGCATTGAGGGAAGGTCAAATATTGGGAAGTAAGAGGAAAGCAGGACTGTTGAAACATTTGGGATTACAAAAGAAACAAAACAGGATTCTTCAGAAAAAGGAATGCCCACATTAATATTTCATTTGTTTTATTTTATTTTTTTCTATCTTGAATACTGTATTGTAGAGGCAACTGTACTCTACGGCGTATCACCTTACATATTATCACATGAGCAATCGGTGCCGTTGTTGGTGATATTTTCATGAGATGATGTATGCTGAGGGATTGGGGAGGAGTGCTGAACTTTGTTATTGGTGGCTCTGTGACGCACTGGCACCATGCTTGATGGCTCTGCCCAGCCACAGACACTTTACACAATATGTAAATTTCAAGCTGATGCAGGCTCTCTTGGTTTTCTTGACAGCAATTTCATTCCCTGGGCACTTGTACATAGACTGCCTGGACAAAAACACTTCAACCACCGACACTTGCAAAGTTATCAGTAAAACATCAGCTGATTTTAAAGATTAGGGATTTGTAGCTAAATCCTGAATGTAATTGTCAGAAGTAATTGGTATTTGGTACAATTTATATCCATCTTTTTTCTATAAATGCATCAGAACAAATCACGCAGGAGTCACCAAGTAGAGCCAGTGCGTCACGTAGTAGAGAGGGAACAACACTTACTCTGCTTACTTTATTGACAGCAGAGTCTTTGCTTTTATCTGTAGCATTTTCATCTTAATGTTTTAATTTTGTTAACCTCTCATCTTTTATCTCACAAGATAGTTGCTTTAAATGATTGTCAAAAAAAACTAAATCAGGGGTCATTTATTCCTTGATTGAACCCTAGTTGGGTCATTGTTGGTGTATAAATGTGATACCCTAACCTGATACATACAAGTGCAGAACACACTGTGTTGGTGAGCATTGCTTTAAGAAAAGATGATTGTGTACAATCCTAATTGTATTTGATGAATTGCTTTGTATTTTTGTCTGTTGAGGAGAGCTGCGTGAGAGGAACAAAGAGAATTTTGCATGTGAGCTCAGAGGGTCGGGATGTTTCAAATCACTTTAAACACCTGTCACACTCACCCTACAGCAAGCAGACTTTAGTTGCATCTTTATTCACACAGTACTGTATGTTTTTAGATATTTTTTATTATTTGGAGAAAAGTAGAAAGTAGCAGCAGCACTTTGGAGAGGAGAAGCATTTGGAAAAGCAACAGGGAGCTGATGTGCCATGGAATCATAAAGCAGTGGATGAATGTGACAGGTATAGAAGAAATTCTAGGTCAGACATGGATTAAACTGGTGGTGTATTGATGACATTAAGTACAAATATAGTAATTTACGGTGCCTTGCAAAAGTTTTTTTTTTTTTTTTTTGTGCATTTTGTCACATCACAACCACAAACTTCAATGTCCTTTTAGGGGTATTTTATGAAAATAGATCAACACAAAGGAGTGCTTAATTGTAAAGTTGGAGTAGATCAATCCCAGTTGTTTTTACTAATAAAAATCGGAACAATTTGTGACGTAATCTTTTATATTCAGCATATTTTTACCGGAATGTAAGTGTAAAATGTCTGGTTTTCCTCCAGCATGATTATGTATTTTGTTCCATACAACGTCTAATAAACTCTGATCAGCTTCCCTCACCCTACTGAAGAAAGGCATCCTTGCAGCATCATGTTGCCACCACTATGTTTCACAGTTTGAATGATATGTTTAGTGTGATGTGCACAGCATTTTGCAAGGAGGCCAAACATGTTTTGGTGCCATCTCACGAGAGCACCTCCTTTCACCTGTTTGCTGTTTCCCCATAGTTTGCTGCAAATTTTTAAAAAGGACTTTGAGTACCATTCTTTCTACAGTGACTTCCTTCTTGCTACTTTCATACAGGCCAGATTTGTGGAGTGAAATTTGAATTTTTACACAGTAAAATCCACCTATGTGATTTCCTAGTTAATTAACAAATGAAACTTGCACTGGGTTTTATTTTTTGCCATCACAAAGAGGGTGTTGAATACAAATGGGCAAAACTTTATTTCTAAGTTTTGCCCATTAGTGATTTTCACTCTTTACAATTATGTGCTACTTTGTCTATCACATGAATGCAAGGCAGTGTGGGGTTTAATGTGACAAAATGTGTAAAAATAGCAATGTGGATTATTTTGCAAGGTACCATGCACAATAGTAGAGAAGTATTGGAATGTGTTTTTATAGTTTGGGCTGTGGGATAAAGGTGAACAGAGGAAAAAAACAGCTTTTTAACATCCCAATGATGTTCTGTGCTAAAACAAGAGCTTATAACTCACACCACATCATTTTGAAGGTCACCATGTATTTTGTAACGTATGTGTGTGTGTGTATGATACTGGTCTGTGTCTCTCCATACACCCACACGTAGACAGAAAAACAGTACAGACCATCCCTGAAATTATTGACCTTTGATATGTACTGTATTTGTCAATACACTTTTAGATTTCTGCAGGTGCAAGCATATTTGGTGCACGGTGTCCCGACTGCAAAGACACCGGCGGACTGACATTGGACTGGTGCACACCGCTAGCAGTACTGTCATACTGAAAGTGCTTTGTGGTGTGTTTGTGTATGGATGGGAATTTAGGAGTATGTGTGTGTGCGTGTTTGGGTGTACATGTGCATAGGAAAGAGGTAGTTATTAGATATATATTTAGGAAATGCTTAATGTCCAGTGTTTCTACTTGGAGTCTTTACTTACGAGAATCTTGCAATTTGCACATCAGGAGGAGGGAGTTAGGTGGAGACATGATTTTCAGCGCCCCTGTCCTGAAACAAACTCTAGACCACAAAAAAAAAAAAAAAAAAAAACACACTGGAGGAAACCAGGGTTTTGTTTTTTTCTGTTCCGCAACAGGCACTTCGCCACATTTAGAGCACATGCTTCTACATCAGTTCTTTAAATGTCAATTACAAAAATGTATTTAAACACAGAGCAGAATTTAAGTGTGCCTGCCTACTGAATTTATTCAAAGATGGAATATTTTCTAGTGTCTCTCAAGGAGATTATTTGCCCACGGTTGAGCCCTTAGTGATGGAGATGGAGCATCTCAAACAGCTGAAAGCCATTATCACTAAGATGTAGCGGTTACCTCAGCAAATGTGCTTGTTTGGTGGTTCGTGTTGATGAATTTTTAAATCAGTGATGTTAAAGGTTCAACACCCTTACACTCTGGTTCTTGCATATAAAAGTCTTTGCAACTTTGATTGTTTTGAAATATATATAATAAAGAGACCTAGTTGCTTAGATTTTACATTTTCTTTGTGTAAGACCCTTTACGCCAGATTAAGACCATACCATGATATTAAAATCAGCCAGGATATTGATAATTATTGAAAGATTTTCTTTGATGCTTTAAGAAGACAATGTGCAAACTATTATGGGTAAAGTAGCATGGGAGTTACTCAAACGATTTAAGCCCATTTTTGTGATGAGATTATGGTGATTTATTGGTAGCATATCGGGGTCCTCAGTGAAGACGCTTTAGTTAGCATTAGGAATAGCTAATCAATGGCACAATGCCATCAGTTTTGCCCATTAGTGATTTTAAGGTTGAGTGGCTACAACCTTATTATGCCCACATTAGACAGTCAATAATCAAAACTATTTGTTTTTAAGCTTTAGGAACTGCAGCTTCTACAGCTTAAACAAGCAACCCCCCATCCTAATAAATAAATGATTTGTAATGGCCAGGCAGGTATGGAATAGCACACACACCTCCAAATTGTGAGACCCTAAACAAAGTTTTTCAAGCTGCAGTTCAAATGCTATTTTCCAAGCTGATAAAAGAGATGGTCTTAATCTGTAATGAAGGGGACCAGACCATATTTCACCATGAGATGAATTCATCTGCAAGCATATCTGTTACGCATAACTGCTTCAGTTCAGCTTTCATGTCCCATCTCTTAAGTCATGGCTTATTGACATTTATCCCACAGGTTGTAGATCATCTCTAAGGGGCAATGATGTTTCATGTGGTGAGTGTTTGTTGGGTTGATGGCAGGATGCATGTGTGTCGAGATGGGCGGATCAGTCAATGAAACAAGACGGTAAAGGGGAGTTAACAAGAAGGCCCCAAATGAGATTTGAAAATGCTTTATTTTTTATAATAAAACAGGGTTTTCAGATCAACATCACCATAGTAGTGTTTTTTTTATTTCTTTCCTCTCCTTCAGAAACCTATTCAAGAGAAGTAGAAAGAGAAGTATGTGTTCCTGTGTGCATGTGTTTTATAAATGTATGTTTCTTGTTTTGTCTACTCCCTCTTACCAAAAAGCAAGGAAAATCAACATTAAAACAAACCTTACCCCAATCCAATCATCCAAACTTTTGTATTCAAATAGGTTAAACCTAAAAAAAATTGTATACCAAAGCCTAATTAACCTACTCTTGCTTTGGTTGGGTTAGGAAAGCAATAGAAAAACCATATTCAGGCACTCTGCTCTCATGAGTGGAACAGTCTCTGCAATAAACATTTAATAAAAATATTACAGTCAAAACAAATGTCTGTCTATTGTGAAAATATATTTAGATAATTATCCATCAATACAACTTGCTTCAACAAAATTTTTCCCCTTTAACATAAATTTTACTTTAATATCTTGAAATTGCTGTTGCAATACCAGTTTCTAGTTTTCAGGGAAGACTCGTATATATGCAGTAACGTAATTTAACTCCCCCAAACCTTTTGTTTTTCCTGCTGGTCAGTCATTAACGCTGATGCTGAAGCTACAGGTTAGCATACGTCACATGCACCTGAAGCAACCAGCGCTTTGTCTCTGCCCAGCTCTGCCTCGTTGCCACGACTACATAGTGACCTCGTTAACTTTGTTTCAGGTACCCCATCGCAGCCAGCCAACCTCCCAGATACCTCCTCTTGAGGCAAAGCAATCGTTTAACCCCGTAACAACCGTTAGCTACCTTTCAGTGTGATCCTGTCTTCATGTTAGCGTATAATAACCATTAAAGGGTTTTTTAGGGGAAAAGGGGATGAAAAGGGTTTCTGTGGAGAGGCTATGATCAGTCAGTATCCTAAAGGGTAAAGTTAAAATAAGCCAGGTTTAGAGGAAGAATTTGAAACAGTTAATGCAGTGGCTAGTGAGAGTGAGGCCAGCTCCAAAATGGGTTTCCATTTCAATGATCTTATAAACTTTTTAACCCTCATCACCTTGTACACAAATAATATTGTTTGGATATTCACACTGATCACATGTTCGTCTGTGGTTCCTTACTGAAAACGTTTCTTGAGAAATTCACATTGCATAACATAAAGTGTTGAGTGTAATTGACCATAGATTTTTACACTGAATAAATTACTCTCTCTTGCAAGGTTGGACTTAAAACCTCCAAATGGGCCACAGCGTGCAACTGACCAAAGAGCAACATGGTTTCTATTGTAAATAACCATTCAGGGCAAAGATAAATGGGGATCAGAGGCTATAAAATATGGTTCACATGAATCGCTGTGTAGTTCTTCAGATTAGTTTTGAGATGGCAAAAATTCATCAGATTAAATAATGTTATTGGGTCATTGCTGGGGTCTCTCAATAGCAGTTGCATAAATCATATAAAAGTGGAGACTTTTTGTGAAAGTCTCTGGCAGCATAGCATAGCTGGTGATCAAGTTGTCTAGTGTTAAATATGTAGAAAGGTGATGCTGGTGTGTTATTTACCAAAGAGAGCATGTCAGCCTATGGCAGTGAAACACAAGACAGACACTCAATCATGTGACAAGTATATTATTAATTCCTTTAATCCTTATAGGACAACTGAAATTAAAACTGCAACTCAGTTAAAAAAATAATTTCTCTGAATCATCATTTAGTTTATTTAATGTGATTATGCTTGTTAAAATAGATCTGTTAAACCCTTCTTTTTGTGTTTTTATCTTAAAATAATTTGTTGAGGTATTGCTATTAGACCCTGTTTCAGAGTTAATGTATTCCAAACCTCTGTCTATCAAACTTGTGGTCAGTGTGAAATTTATATACTGCAGGTAAGACACTGATTGCTCGTATCCTCTTCACAGAACCCCACTTTTTAAAAAAAAAAAAAAAAAAGGTTTTTAGTTCACTGAGAAAATTCTGTCAGTTTTAGTTAATAACACAAGTGAGCTTGGCATGGAGATTTGTCATGGATGAAGTCGAGGGAATCGTAAAGTTCGTTTTGTTTATTGATCTGAAGTTTGCCCATTTTTAATCCCCTTTAAATATATCCTAATGTGCAATACTTACATTTTATTTTCCCCTCTATTACCGTGCCAAGTGTATGTAGAGCATTCAGCAAGCTTTTGTGGGCAACACCTCTCTCCATGCGTTGCCCTTCTGCAAAAGGCTTTTTTTAAGCAAGAAACAAACCCACCATTTTTTTGTTTTTTTCCTCGTTACTCTCTTTTCCCCACACCTGTGTGGCCTTCCTCCGTTTTTGTGTATGTCTGCATCATGAGTCCTGCGTGTCGTTCAAACACGTACGAGTGTGTTTTATGTGTGTGTTTGTTGTTTTCTTCTCTAATTGACTGTGAGATCGTAAAAACCCTGAACCTCAGTGGTTCATGGTGGGACTCACAGATAAGAAAAATAACCTCATTGATAGTGGGGACCACTTTTTGTAAAAAGTTGGAAAATAAAAAAAAAAGAAAAGTTAAAAAAAAACAACAACAAACCAACAGAGATGCACATGTAAGTAGATGTAAAAAAAAAAAAAAAAAAAAAGAAAAACTTGATAATGTTTCAGCACTTTCTAATCCTGGGACGGGCTCGGTCTAACCCCTCTTTCTCAGACCGCGGCCCGTCCCGGGGAAAACATTCATTCAAAAATATACGTAGAGAGTGACAATGGGGGGGGAATGGAGGAGTGTGATTACTGATGGGAAAGAGAGGTGGCTCAAGTTTTTTTTGCACATCAGCTTTCTTCTTTCTTTGCAGTAACCTGTAGTTTGTCTCATCTTCACTTGGCGCCGGCGCGTTCCTGGGTCCAACGGGCCGTGGCGCTAGGTGATTCTGTGGCTTGTTTTCCATGAAGAAAACCTGTTTCTGTCTTCTTTTTTTTCTGTGTGAGGAACAAAAATCTTTCCCCACCCCACAGCATCCAAGCTGGGTCATTATTTGTGCTTTCATTGTGCTCCCATGTTTTTGAGCTCTAATTTGGCAGAGGTGTTTGACAGCTCGGTTTGGGTCGTGCGGTGTGAAAACACTGCGTCCAAACCTTCGCTTTGTTTGCATTATCTTTTGGTGCAGGAGCTTTTTTGTTTTGTTTCTGGTCTCCTCGTAGCACTCAGTATAATGTCAGGGGACTTGAAAAACTATGTAGAGAATGTGTCATTGTTCATTCTTACGACAAGCTTCCTCAGTTGAGGAACACTGCTTATGTTTTTTTTTTTTTTTTTTTTTTTAATTGGCTTCTTGCACAACTTGACAAACAAAATGAATGTTGGTGTGTGAGCTTTGACTTTTTTTAATCAAAAAAAGGCATGTGTGCTCCATTGTTTCTTGATGTTTGTATTTTAATTTTTGCAAGAAAAAAGATGTTTTTGGCACTTTTTTGTGTTTTAAAGTTTTAAAAGTGAATAGAACTTTATCAGGATTCCTCTTTGTCCTTGTTAATTAAGTTCGTTTTTCTTTTGTTTGTTTGTTTGTTTTTCCATAGCGCTGGATAACCAACTCAGGCAGAAAGATATAAAAAAAAAAATGTATAAAGGCCCACATAACAGTTTAGTTTCACCCCAACCAATTTACATAGTGGGCTGTTTAATGTATGTACATTTATCACATATAATTTGATATTGCAGTTGATTTTTGATGATTAACAAATGTCATAACTGAAAGTAAACTATAAATTATTACTCTGATATTCTCTGTAATATGCTGGAGATGCCTTGGATTTCTCTTCAGTGTACTAAACGTCTGCGCACGGCGACAAACTCTTAGAACTGTTTGCCTCTGACCCTCCCTACTGCCATGGAGGGGATGGAGGCCATTCGTCAGTCGATTCCTTCCCTTGGTCTGAACACTCAGCCCTGAGGCTCGCCACCGGTCTGTCTAGCTATCACTCTGCGAAGTGATCAAGTACTAAACTGAAACTCTATACAGGCCGATGAGGTGGGGGCAGAGACCCCTACATCAGCACAGTCCGGGACAGACAGTCTGTCCTGTGGTGGGCCACAGAAAATCCCAGCCAACTTGTTCGTACTATATTGTACTCACTCAAGTCTCCGTGTGTCACCACCCTTATCCTCTATAGCAAATGGAGAAAAAAAAAACCTGTTGGTGTATGTATTTGACATCTGTATAAATGCACCTCTTTGAAAAGGAAAATGAAACCTTGACATATCTGGACTAAACTGACAACTTGTGTCTTTATTTAAGAGCGACATACACATAAACACTGCACTTAAATCACCATTTGTCTGGGAGTTTATTTTCCATTAACTGAGCAGCACCCTCTAGCGTCTGATAGACTGCATGGCACATTGCTATTTTGAGGAATTTGTCAGAAGTTTACATTTAGTTCAAAGTTTTCTTATTTTTTTTGACAGACCTGCAATTTAGTTTTGTCAACATTTTTCAATCAAATCTGTAAATCAGATGTGTTTCAATCTTTACAGTATGCTAATTTAATCTGAATAAGCAACACTTGGTTTTAATTTGTCAGCAATGACCTTCAGCTTTGAACGACAATTTGCAAAACCTGTTGCCTTTTTGTTATCAGTGACTAAAAGATTAGGGGGGAAAGTTGTGATCCATTAAAACCCCATGATTGACTTAAGGATGTGCTTTAATTATGAGTTTCTATTCGTCATAAAACTCTCATAATTTAGGTGAGAAAGATTACCGGAAGAGTCTCTTTGAACTAATGGAATATCAGCTATTTCTGACTTTGACATCGCTCCTTTCCATATAAAACCTTGCACAGCTGTGACGAAAGGTTACCAGTTTGTATCTCATCAGATCTTTAACACACATATGCCTAACTAAGAGTCCGGGGAATAAAATGTTTCCATCACTTCCAGGATGACCCTGTGTTTAGCTCCACTGACTGACCAGCGTGTTGGAGAAAAGCAACCCTGCAGAATGATGCTGCCACCACTGTGTTTAATGGTAGGGATTGTGCTAAGTGTTAAGTGCAGTGGTTGTTTCTCTGATTAAAGTTCTCCTGGCCCAGCCTGTCGGTGGTCAGCCGTATTTTGATAGGTTTGCAATTAAACAGTGCTCTGTAAGAGGCTTCATCTTGTGAGATGTTTCAAAATAGAGCTTTAACCTTTTCCACAACCTTATCCCTGACCTGTCTGCTGTGTGCCTTGATCTTCATGATGGGGTTTGTTCATTAATGTTCTTTAACAAATCATTTTATTTGTTAATAGTTGCTAAAATGCTATATTCTCATTTTTAATTCATGTGCATTATTCTGTGTTGGTCTAACACATGAAAATGATAAGACACATAATAAGATAATAAGACACATTGAGACAATAAGACATATTGAGATTTATTTTAGTAAAGGGACAAAATGTGAATAAGTCTGAAAGAGATTTTCCTTTGCAGCTTTAAATAGTAACAAACACCACAGAACAAATTATCATAGGTTTCTGCATAGAGTTTATTGCCATATTATTTCTCCAAAAACAAAGGTTTTGACTTTCTGGATCTTGCATTTTGATTTGTTAAATCATTACAAGTAAAAAAGAAAAAAGTGCCAGAATAGTGCTCCCCTCCTGATGAGTTCACTTCCATGTGTGTAACTGAAACAGCTCATTTTGTGATAATTAGTGATATGCTGAGTGCAGAAATATCCAAACTAAATTAGATAGTTGCCAGTAGCTTGAATTAAGAACACATTCATACTCAGATATGGCTCTTTGTCTAATTCCCATAAACCAAGATGCATTTATCCAACAGCTTATCATTGGAGGATTATATTTGCACATTTCCATCACATCACATGCCTGGTTACATTATGGAGTCGGTAAGCAAGTAGATGCTTTTGTTTTAAAACTGAGAAGAACAGCGCTTGTTAGACTTTGTGTTTAGAATCTGCAGGAGTTTGAACTTTTCTCGAAGCACACCCTGATCCAAACAGGATGGATTTTCATGCCACGCCTCAGTCTGAAACTCTGCATCGACATGCACAATATTATGATGGAGCCATAATGTTTGCTGTAACTGTTTTAAAAGGAGCTTTCCCTCCCTAAGTGAACATTTGGCTGGATTGTTGCGTGACTCGGATGAAGGTGGTTCTCCGGCTCAGCTCCTTGAGTTTGGCCGCTCCCACGTAGGTGCACGTGGAACGAAGTCCCCCCAAGACATCACGGACGGTATTTTCTACATCCCCTCTGTAAGGAACCTCAACTGTTCGCCCCTCGGAAGCCCTGGAAGCCAAGAAAGAGGAAAAAAGTGCAAGCAAAGGTTTTTGAAACCCTTTTTTAGAAACTATTTGAAGATTTAGTTTGAGAAATGGTAAAATGAATATTTTGTGATTACAAAACAGTATTTCACGTGTAGATACATTTATTTTGCATCCTACAAATATAACTATATGATTATTTGTGTCAACATTATGCATCTTCAGAAATGTTAGTTGTTTATATAACAAAAAAATGTCATGGGGTTACTGACAGTTGGGTTTAAAGCAGCAGCTGTTGAATTATCACCAAGCGTTTTAAAATTTCTTGCAACAATCAAAAACATCTAAAACTCTACTTTCTCTGATTTTATTACTGTTACTACAACTTTGATTGACGTACATTATGTTCTAAGATTGCAATGTTATCTGACCATTGCAGAAAAAAATATGTTGAGACAAATAGCTGCTTCTTTGTATGGCAAATTAGATTTTACCGGTGGATTTGAGCCACACCAAAACAAAAGAACAAACTTGCTTTGATCAATTTCTTGGCCATGTAGTCATCAAAGAAGCACTAATAGTTGCTAATATTTCCTTTTCTGAAGTTTTGCTTGGAATATTTCTATACAGAACAGGTGATTTACACTTTGCAAAAATATTCTCTGGAAGGGGCACCTAACAATCAGATTGCTAAAATTTTCCTCTCTTTCTTTGTCATTAATTTCCCTTAGAAAATACTCCTGACTTAGTGCTTCCCGTGTTTAGCTGTGTTTCTTTCCTAGGCAGTGCTGTTGAGTCTATTATTATTACTACTGACAATATGTTTTTTTCTTTCCTGTAGAAAATACTCTTTACTTGATGCTTCTATGTTTACTTTGATCTCTCTCGTAGAAGGTGAAACTGTCAGAGCCATTGTTGGGATTAACAATGCATTCTTTATGCATTTCTTCCCACAGGATGCACTCCTGGCTTGATGCTTCAGTATTTAGATGTGCTAGTTTCTTTGACAGACTTATTGCTGCCATGTTTTTTGTGAACTATAACTTTTTTTCTTGTAAAACGTCCCAGATCAGTGCTTCTCTAATTTGTCTCTTTTCTTCCTCATTTGTCTTTTTTCTCTTTTACTTGTCCTGTTTTCCTTTCTTGAAAGAATCCAGTTCGGTTTCAGGCTTGTTCTGTTAACAAGTTGTTCCTTTCCCATATTGCTACATGCTTTCTCAGGACGATGGTTTGCTGCAAAGTCAGTGACTCAGTCCAATCAAGTCTGCTTTCCAAACCAAATCTTTTGTAATTAGGATTACATAATCCACTGACTTTGCCTGTGTTGTTTTACTATTTGGACAGCATTGGCCTCATTTGTATTTTTGAATCTGAAAACATGGTTAGATTGTGTTGTAATGATTTAAACTGAATGTGTTTGATTGAATTATTGAACCTGTTTTCTCGTAAAAGGCCATGAGGTTAGATATTTTGTGATTCAGCTCCATATAACGGTATGTAATGCAGTGGTTCCCAAAGTGTGGGGCAGTGCCATTGCGGGGGGGGAGTGGTATGGATGAATAAAAAAAAACAGTTACACAACAGTGTTTCACTGTAAAGATGGTTTGTAGTTTGTTTTGTTGCAACCTGAAGTGTGAAATAAACTTCAGTGGAGTTTGAAAACAAAATATGTGTATAGGTTTATGTCTGGTTGAACGATGTGTGCCCAGTTCATTTTTTTTTTTCTTTTTGGCGGGGAATTTTATTGTAATCCATAATAGGGCCCAGAAGAAAATCTTTGGGAACCACTGATGTAATGTGTCCTGTTCCTCACCTGTACTCTGCAACGCCACCCACATATTTCTTCATGGCTGTGTCAGAGCTCATACCATAGAAGAGTTTGTACTTCTTGCCGTTCTTCTCAATGATCTCCCCGGTGCACTGGTCATGACCTGCCAGCATTCCTCCCATCATGACAAAGTCAGCCCCGGCACCTGAGGCGCAGAGGTCACAGGTGGTCACAGGTGTAGAACATGATGAAGACACAAACACTGAAGCATGATTACTCACCAAAGGCCTTTGCTACATCTCCTGGGCAACTGCAGCCACCATCCTAAACAACGAATAATCCCATCAATATGTCAGTACTATGGCCTGAGAATTGTGTTTTTCTAACTTTGTGGACTGATGCTGCCCTCTGCTGTCTGCAAGTGATATTGCAGTGCTCAATGTGGATTAGGAGTTTTCAAAAACATTTTTACAGACTGAGCTTAATGTATCTTCTATTCTTTTTAAGATATACTATTCAAAAGTTACCATTTCTTATTTTACCCAGTATTTAAAGTAGAAATTTTAAGATTTTGCTATGAACTGAGGATATGGAGCCTGCTAAATCAGACTGTGGATGATGGACTGAAGAGTGGATAAGTAAAAACAGTAAAATTTGCTGTTCATAAAACTACATTTTTATTTTTATGGAAATACTTAAATGTAATACTTTGTCGCTGTGTGTAACAAATCTGTGAATGAGATTCCAAAACTGCCTCCACCTACTAACAGTTAAAGCTTTGCTCATGAGAACTAAAGTAGTGTAGCTAGAGCAGTCCAATTCAGTTCACACACTCAAACAAGTATGCCTGACTTGAATCACCACTCAGTTCTTTTGTTGCCAAAGGTGAAACTGGCATCAAGTACTTAGAGATTCATTAAAGAGTAGCATTCAAAATTTGAAAAATAAAAACACCTTCAATTAAGTTTAATTCAGACAGGAAATGCTCTTGTATTTCCACACAATTTATATACGCAGTTACAGCTGTCTGTCAGCCCTTTCACTGTCATATAAGCAAAAACAACATGTCCTTACAGAGATAATGTGACCTTTGAGTCCGTGGGCTGAGTCTGCACACTCTATGACAGCGCTCAGCTGTGGATAACCCACTCCTGTCTTGATCCTTGTCGTGCACACCGAACCTGAAAAATACAGCATTAATGCTGCATTAGAGAAAGAGAGGTCTTTCTGCAATCTCTAACTGTCTCTGGCTACAGAAACCTGCTGTGGAGAATTAGTGCATTTACTCCTACTCTCTACAGTTGATAATTGTGTCTAAATTTTCAAATCATTTATTAGCTTTCCTTTACAACATATGGTGCATCAGCAGACAACTTAATATGTATAATGGCAAACGGACTTTCTGTTTTCTTATTAAACACTCGGATGATTTTATCCACCAACCTGGTCCGATACCAACTTTGATTATATCAGCACCAGAGAGGATGAGCTCCTCCACCATCTCCCCTGTTACCACATTTCCAGCCTGCAACATAAACACCAAAAAGCTCATAGATCAGCCTTTATCTGAGACACCGGGGGGACAAACTGTTGTATGAGGTCGGCTGGGCCCATTTCCTTACCATGATAGTGTGTTTGGGGAACTTTTCTCTCACCGTCTTGACAAACTCCACAAAGTACTCAGAGTAGCCATTGGCCACATCCAGACAGATGTACTGGAGAGCAGGGACGGCCTGCAGGATGGCACACAGCTTCTCCAGGTCTGCATTGCCACTCCCTGAGCTAGCGGCTACATGCTGAGTGGATGGAGAATATACCGCTTCATCTTCAGTGTATTAGGATTTAATGTGGCAGACCAACACAGATGGACAATAACACATGGCTTTCAAATTTTCTACAAATAAAATTTTGAAAACTGGCATGTGCATTTGTACTGAACTGACTTTAGTCAATAACTCTGTTTGGGACAGGTTTCCATCATCTAGAGACCAAAATGTTGGTCTGCTCTTCATTACAAAAATAGCAAGTGCTTAGTCACACTGGATGCAGAACACCTATTAACACCAAGTCTTGCCAAGGATTCCCAGTTGGATTTAGGTCTGGGCTTTGACTTCTAATACATAGACATGTTGTGGTTTAACCTTTACATTTTAGCTCTGTCTGGCTGGATGTTTGGGGTCATGGTCCTGTTTAAAGGTGAACCTCTGACACTGTGTCAACATTTTTATTTAACCTCCAACAGGTTTTCTTCCAATAACGTCCTAGTTAACGCAATTCATTTTCAGCTATTAACTATTCTGATAATTTTTTTTGTTCCTGCTGAAGAAATGCACCCCGATTAGGCTGCCACTACCACCTTGTTTCACTTTTTTATGAGTGTGTTCTGGGTAATGTGCGATGATAGCTTTTCTCCATATGTAGCATTTAGCGTGTGGGGCAAATGCAGTAAAAGTGTAATCTGACCCAACGTGTTAAGGGAAAGACATTTACTGTTTTTTTGTTTTTTTTTGCAAACTGCAAACTGGGCTTTGTATGACTTTCTTCTTGCCATTCTTCATCAGGTTAGATTAGATAACCTCTGAACTCAATCTGACCGACTTCCCCACCTTACCATTGGCCTTTAGGCTGCTTCTCTGATTAATGCTCTCCTTGGCTGGCATTTCAGTTCAGTTAGACAGTCATGTCTTGAACAGTAGTAAGCCTAGTTCTACTTTAAATTTCTCTTCAACTTTATCTCATATGAATCTGCTGTATTTCCTGGACTTTATAATGATATTTGTTGTTAGATTAAGTCTAACAACAAATAAAGAGGGGAAACAGAAATGCTTGCCACAATGTTCTAGTTTTTAATTGCAAAAAATCATAAACCATTTATTCCTTTTCTTCACTTCACAATTATGTGAAGTGAAGACCAACACTATATCATGTGTAACATTTGTTATTGGAATATGTCAAAATGGGACATTTTGCAAGTACTTTGCATGGAGAAGTGGTGATGTTACCTCTAAGCATTCTGGATGGTCAGCAGCAAAGTTTTTCCAGTCTTCTACAGAGTAGTGTTTATGGATGGCTGTGAAGAGGGTGTGCTAAAGACAGAGTAAAAACAAATATGCTCAAAGTGAAGGGAAAACTGTACCATCATACAGTTTCAGTTGAGCAAAATGGAAACGATGCCTCTCTACCACATAAGAAAAAAAAAAAACACTTTCAAAAACTTACTTTACTGAGAACCTTTGCCATCTCAAAGGTTCCTGTTGTGTCCATGTTGGCTGCAATGATGGGGATGCCAGTGTAAGTCTGCTTGGAGTTGCGGAATGTGAAGGTCCTTCGAAGATCCACCTAAAGTTAAAGAAGAGATTTAACTTTATCTAGAAATGAACAGAACATTTTGAAATTCTCTCAGAACCTTGAAGTTACTGGTCATGCCTGAAACATCGATACACTGAATGAATTAGATTCACAAGTTGGCTTCTAATGTGATGTGATGACCTATAAAACAAAGTTTAAGTCTGACTGCTTTTTGTAAGCTCTAGTCCTTAACGGTTTCTACATGTGTTATTACTAGTAATTGGAAACTTCTTGAGGTTTGTTTCTCATTGTTGACTACAGAAGGCTTTTGCTACGTAGAGGTAGGACATTTATTACATAAAATCAATGTCACCATAGAAACTGATGTGTTGTACAATGTTCCTTCTACCAGAGTGAAATTGTTTTTTAGAGCTGGAGATGAAATTGGCTCATATCTCATCCTGGCATAAAGACAGTTGGGTAAGTGCTTCCAGTGCAGCAAAGTCATTTTTTCAAGGCAGCAAATAAACATTTCTGACTTTGCGCACAAGCTGACTCACTGATTTTCCTTCCTCCTATATAAAACGATGAAGTATGACGCATAGATCCTCTGGAGTCGTTTTAAGGACGTGAGACTTGAGCTGTAAGTCTAGCAGTCTGCTAAAGCAATATTGCTTTAAAAATGCCAATATAACAGTTTCTTTTTTGTTTGGATATTGTCACAAATATATATTTAAACTTTTAGATAATCCTGTACTTTTATGTTGTTTTGATTGATCATTGTTATGAATTTCTTTTTGTTTTTGGATTTAGCTGCGTTTCCATCAAGTTGTTCTACCTGGTCATGTTGTACATTGAACTATACTATCTATGGAAAAGCACTATCTAAAAAAAAAAGAAAAAAAAAAAAAATCTAAATTCTGATTTGACTTAGTCAATATTTATTGACTGACAAGGTTTCAGCTGACAAGTCTTTAGAAATCTTCTGGTTGGAGTTAAAATATCAATTCCTGTCTTTCAAACTGCATCATCTTTTACATCTTTCTTTAATTCAACTGAAGAAATGTTCAAAAAGTATGCCTGGTTCAGAATGCTACAAGTTGAATGTATTAAGATCCAATTTAAGCTGTTTTTGTTTGTTATGTGTCAATGCGACACCAGTTAAGCTGTTTTTATGCCTCAATCATCTGTCCATCTGTCTGTCCAGCAGTCCAACAAATTTGCAGTGAACTTTTGTATTCATTGTAAATGAGTGAGCTGGAAAATTACTGAAATATGGACACTTAAAACTAGGTAAGTCTTCCTAGCTTAGGAAAACTAGGAAAACATGTTACACATATAAAATGTGTATAAAATCTGTTTTATAAACAACACAATAGAGGCTACTGTAAAAAATAGCTCAATGTTGATGTCATGTAATGGAGACTAGGCAAAGTCATCACCACTAAGGACACAAAGGACATTGAGAGTTAGGCACTTTTATTATTGCATCAATTTAAAGGCTTTCTTTGGATTATGTCACATTCAAGATGAGAACCAATGTTGGTTCAGTGCAAATAATCATTTGTTTATTTTTATTTTCTTCTCAAAGCTGTCGATTTGATGTAGCTGTTTCATTTTAAGCTGAATGGGGATCTGTTGTGTCATTTGATATGTTCTTATCCAGATGTTCCTGGTTGAGAGACGGAACAGCATTCCCTCTGAATGAATTGTCTCATTTGTTGCCATACACGACAATGTTCTTACATACATTTGTTTTGGCGATGGTGAAGAGTACCACCTAACAAGTCAATCCCTCACCACCTAACAAGTCAATCCCTCATGCACCATTAGAATGGAAAAAATGTGTGATTACAGTGCAGAATGGGCGACTCTGTTCAAGCTCTATAAAGCCACAAACACCAAATTCCCTCACTTCAGAGGTAAGAAGTTCATGTTTTCCTTCATCCTGTCCTCCATGTTTATGCTACACTGCACTCATATCTATTTGTCATACGGAATGTCCTCTGGTTTCATCTGTAGCACACACACACACACACACACACACACACACACACACACACACACACACACGCTCCCACACACACACACACACACACACACACACACACACACACACACACACACACACAC
>CAEFZX010019252.1:0-15339 GCA_903066825.1 Alfaro cultratus | reverse complement strand
GTTCTCCCAGGAGATCGGCCTGGCCTCTCTGGGAGCGACGGATGAGGATGTCCAGAAACTGGCCACGGTGAGTGGGGACCTTTGGGCTGGTAGACCCGCCCATCCCATGAAGACTATTTAACGATTACCTCAGGATTACTAATAGGATTAAATTAATTACCAATATAAATACTAAGGATTGTGAGATTCTATGTCTATTTGCTCCTGGAATGTGTTTCTTTTAGTGATGATTTCAGGAAGTGATGAGCGTGCCAGATTGGAAGCAGATGGCCTGCAGCAAGGGTGATAACTGGCCTGACACGGAAAACATCAAAGGCCGGGTCATAGTTTATGACCCAGAGACACAGAAACACGGGAACTGCGCTTAAGACCTCAACAGGAATCTTCTTTGTATTAGAAAAGACTTGTGACTCTGTGTTTGGCATGTGGGTTTTCTGTTTGCCCCTCCTCTAGTTATAACAGCTGCTAAATCCTGTAACCAAAGGACCGCCCTAAAGAAAATAAAATGCAATACGGAAGAGCGTTCTTCAGAGTGTGGGTTTTGGAAGACTGAGATGGAGAAGTTTTCCTGGCTCTGCTCTCCGCTCTGTTGAGTGTAAAAATCTTGAATTGTCTTTCTCCTTTTTTCCACACACGTTGAAACGCCTCTCTTTACTTACTGCTATTTTTACCCATTTTGAACAATTTAGTCCAGTCCGTTACACCTAGGGTCCTGCTAAGAACTGGAATTTTTGTCACTGTGGGTCAGCACTTCTACTTTTCTGCATGGTAACTCTTTCTTCAACTCTTTCGAGTGGAGAATTCTTGCCTTTGCATCCACTGCAGACGTTCTGTTTAAGTTCCCGCTGCATTTATATGAGAAAAAGCACCTAGAAGTGTCTGTTTCACCTTTCACGCTCACACTCAATAAAACTTCAAGGTGACGATAAAAGAAAACTCTTCAAAATGTGGACTAATACTGCAGTTATACAGAGAGGCCCTTGTGTACCCAATCCTTATACTTTACTAAACAACTTGAGACCGGATGTAAAATATTTCACTGTAGTGGAAATAAGTAACGCATTCTTTTCAGTACCTGTAGATAAAGAAAATTAAGATGAAATTGAAACACATCTCATGATATATTATCTTATGGACATTTGAGCGACTTACCTGAGGTGAACATTTCTATAAAGCTTCATAGTGTATTTGTTCACACAGTTAATTTCTGATTAGCCGTTTGATGATGACGATGGTTCAGGTTCAGTTTATTTTTTTAGTTCTGACTCTTCATATAAATCCAGTCAAAAACATCTGGGTGAACACCTTCACGTCTTACCTGTACACTTTGCTCTGATTGGCTGTGTGCTGTCATGTGACTCAGTGGTTCAGCATAGGTCACCACTGAACTGCAGTTACACTGAGTGACCTGAGGTTGGCGCTGCTCTCCAAAACATCGACTGACTTCTGCTGTGTCTGTTTCAGTGTTACTTCTTCACCATCGAGTTTGGACTCTGCAAACAGGAAGGTCAGCTCAGAGCTTATGGAGCGGGATTACTGTCATCCATCGGCGAGCTCAGGGTGGGACACACACACACACACACACATTGTAAACAGGTTTAGGACTGTGACTTTGTGCTGCAGGAAACTGAATCCATTTTATAATTTGTGGAGTTTCTCTGGGTTTTGTTCTTGGATCTCTTCTTTTCTTTTATATTAAAAAAATAGGAACTTGTTAATGGTAAGCTAATTGATCAGTTCATTTTTTCCCAGCATGCTCTGTCCGATAAAGCCTGTGTGAAGATGTTTGACCCAAAGACAACCTGCAACCAGGAGTGTCTAATCACCACCTTCCAGGATGTTTATTTTGTCTCTGAGAGCTTCGAGGAGGCCAAAGAGAAAATGAGGTGAACAACAAAACACACAAACAAGAAGAAAACACACCGATGAAAACGCTAGGGGAGTTGAGCATGAAATAACACTGAAGAAAAACATAAAATCTTAACATGAGAAAAAAAAATTTAAGTGAAATAATCTGCCTGTGGAATGATTACTATTTTTTTTGAATCGATATTAAGTGAGTATAAACTTAAAACAAGCTCCTACATCTCGCTGAGAAGTTACTTGTAAGTTAGTTTTATCTTATTTCAAGTGAACTATCACATTTGCACTAGAAACTACACAAAAATACGTGGTAAGATTTTATGTTTTTGCAGTGTATAACTAAAACATCTAGTTTTAATTTCACCATAAAGAAATCCTTCACTCCAAAGCCAACCAG
This sequence comes from Alfaro cultratus, assembly GCA_903066825.1. Taxonomy (NCBI): domain Eukaryota; kingdom Metazoa; phylum Chordata; class Actinopteri; order Cyprinodontiformes; family Poeciliidae; genus Alfaro; species Alfaro cultratus. The sequence continues at coordinate 13,079 of CAEFZX010019252.1, read as the reverse complement.
AGTTAAGCTAATGATGCCAGTGTGCATCAAACTGTGAAATGAAACTGATGATCTGTGTGCATTTTTTATTTTTTTTATCCTGCAGAGAATTCGTCAAATCCATAAAGAGGCCGTTCTCCGTTTACTTCAACCCGTAGAGCGTGGATCTGCTAAAAGACACGCGCAGCATCGAGAACGTGGTGCAGGACCTGCGCAGCGACCTCACCACGGTCTGCAACGCCCTCGGCAAGATGAACACCTACCTGGGCATCTAAGGCCGAAGCAAACCCACTGCAAAAAAACTAAATATTACCAAGTATTTTTGATCTGGTTTCTAGTTCAAATATCTTAGTACACTTGAAATAAGGCAAAATTGACTCATAAGTTACTTTTCAGCAAGAAGTGGAAGCTTGTATTGATGGTGCACTGATAAATTAGCCCAGATTTCCTTAATTTTGGTAGATCATTGATCTTATCAACCTCAGCAAAGATCTAAAAATCAGGCGCTGTCCTCTTCTGCTCTGCAGTGAGAGGTTTGACTGTCAGACCGGCCCATCAGGTCATGTCTCCAGTTAATAATAGTCAACCCACTGTTGCCAATTCAACGACTTCTTGCTACATTTAGCAACATTTCAGACAAAAATCAATATTGGCCAAACTTGGAATTGGAAGGTCAGGATTTTCGGTAATCGGCGATATGCAAGAAAACTGCAGTCACTTCACCCCTATCTGTATTACATAAATAATTCCTTAATATTGTCATATATTCAATATGAAAAGACATTTTTCCATGTTATAAGTGAAATAGTCCGCCAGTGGAACTAGTTTCGAAACAAGTTTATTTATCTTGCTTAAAAGTTACTTCTAAGTTCATTTTGTCGTATTTCAAATGCACCAAGATGTACCACTTGAAACTTGATAAAAAATACTTAGTAAAATGTTGTGTTTTTGCAGTGCAGGAGCTCTGACTGGTCCAATCAATTGGTTCTGACTTCAGTCTCAGATTATCAAGCTGCTTCAAGTATCTGTAAAAACCTCCGTCCAGCATTTCTACCGTCCAAACGTCTGATTTTATCCAGTTAATGTCCGCTCTGCTCATGTCAAATGTCTCCTGCAACTGAGTCCAAGCTGTCAGAATAAAGTGAAGAATCCCCTACACTCAGGAAGTGTGTCTTTCTTTAACTGATCATCAGTAAAGAGATCAATAAGTTTGGAAGCATACCTCAGAAATCCTCAATGTGCTGACTACTGTGGATCAGTTCTGGTTTCTAGGAAGCACATCAGGACTTTCGTTCCTACACAATCGGCTGAACTTTCCCTGCAACTAACTGTGTACGCTTTCTTTCACGCGATGGGAGGATTAGGAAAAAAATGAAATAAAATTATGAGAATTACGTCTAACATGAAAAGTATTTCTGGATCAGTTTATTTTCTGTGCGCATGCTCTATATTCTCTAACTTAATTCAGGAAAGCTCGGAGAAATGCGGACTCGATCAGGGATTTTTATCAGACCTGAGCCATTGGTTTCATAATGGTTGTGTGGGAGACGGAGCAGAAGAGTTTCAGGATAAAAACACGAACTGGACATTTTAAAAACAGATTTATTGCAGTGAGAAACACATGGTGGTGTGACGGCAGTGTTAAAGCTGGTAAAGATCCGAAACCTGAAATTCTCTCCTTACAGTCTGTTTAACTCTGGGGAATATTACAAGCATGACATAAAGTATATTTAGCTTTTTGTCTCTCTTTACCATTGTAATTGTGACTTTGTCTAAATATTTTAACTAAAATTACAAATATACTAAATATTTAGTAGTAAAATATTTAGTGGGGTGAACTAAATATTTAATTTGCCCACTAAATATTAGTTTAAGTGCTAAATATTGTTTGCTAAATATTAGTTTGTAAACTAAATATTTAGTTATCTAAATGAGCTTGCTAATTAAATGTTTAACTTGCTTATCAAATATCGAATCAGCTGCATTTTGTCAAATTTCTGAGAGGAATCCAATGTGATTAGCTTTACGTCTAAATGAGTCTGAATGGGCAGAACGTGGAGTTTGATCGGCAGGTCCAGACATATGAATGTTCCTGAAGGTCCCGATCGATCCATTGATCTGATTATCAACCTTTACCGTAATCCAGGTCCACGCTTGGACCAGCTATCTGATCGAATTCTCCTACCAACAGAAAACCTCAGTGGAAGTCCGGGGATTGTCTGGTTCTGGACTCAGAATAAATCTCAGTTCAGACCGTCCATTAAAGGGGCAATATTAGGTTTTTTCAAGGCACATGGTGCCATTTTATAGCATAATCAACTATGTTACCTTCAGTTATAAAAATTATATATTAACCCCTTGACAACATTTTTATGCATTTTTATCTGCACTGCAGTGATAAGTTGCTTATTTAATGAGCTCAGCTCATGCACAGTTTCAGCAGGTGTTAGCTAATTGCTGCTGGCTAGTCTGAAGGAGCTGAGTGAGGGAGCCGCAGTGGAGCGCTGCTCTGTAATGCAAGAACTTGGAAGCTTACATTGAAAAAAGAAAACTGGTGATCCAACTTAAGAAAAAAAGTTACAAGAAATCAAATTAAGTTTATTCAAGTAAATATATTTAACATCTTATGTTAAACAGATGTAAAATTCAGTTTGAAGATTTTAATTTGATTACATCTAGTGAATTAGTTGTTTTTTTAAGTTGGAGCTCTTATAGTGTAGAAACTGATGCTCTAAGGAGGAGCCTCGCCCTTGAAGGCGGAGCTAGGTCCACCCAGGTGTTTTGCACAGCTGAATGGTTGCCAGGTTTGTTTTTGATGAAGAAGTGACATTATAACACGATGCAAGCCTTTTAAAAGAGTCAATTTTACATGATACTGCCCCTTTAAGGTGAGAGTCAGTGCAGGTCGGAGAACGGTTTGGGGTAGCTGAACATCAGGTAGTCCCTGTAATAAAACTCAAACACCTTCTGCCTCTCTGTGCGGTTCAGCTGGGAGAAATAATCCTGCGTGATTCTGGACGAGGTCCGCTTTGCCCGCGGGTTCCTGTCCTTAAAGTCCGGGAAGGTGAGGTTTTCCGGAGCGCCGATGCTGCGCAGCAGAAAGTCGGCGTCCTCCTGCAGACTCTCGATCTTCCCAATAAAGTCGTAGGGGATCAGACACGGGCTGCAGAGCTGGCCGACCCGCTCCCAGTGGATGTCCAGCCCAACGGGTCGCTGCGCGTCCAGCAGGTATTGAACAAACTCCCTGAAAGTGACGCCGGCGCCAGTTTTCAGAGCCGACTTTGTGGCGTTGGCCCGGTACCTGGAAATGATGGCCCGTCCGAACACGGGATGATAGTAGGAGTTCGGACTTTCAAACTTGTCCCGGAAGGCCGAGACGAGCCGCTCGAAGGGCTCCCTGACGAACAGAACCTTGGTGTAGGTTCGGAGTCTCTCGGCGATTCCGGCCCGATCGTAGCTGTCCAGCCGCCGCAGCTGGTTGCTGTAATGAGCTGCATCGTGAGAAATATCCTGAGTGGACCGGGCTCTGCCTGCCAGAACCATCAGGACCCGTTTCCAGTTGGAGCAGCCGGCTTTCGGCACCTCACAGTACAGCAGCCGGAACCGGTCCTCCACGTAAAGCCGGGACACCTGCTGCAGTCTGACCTGCCGCTTCCGGCGGACCGGCTGGTACTCGGAGCAGACGTCGTTCAGCTGGCGGCGACGATACTGCTGCGTCCTCTGCTCCGTAGAACCTCCAGAGGGGGCGCTCTTCAGCAGCAGCTTCCTGTGGCGCTTAGTGACGGGCTGCTCCTTGCCCAGTAACGGGTCAGAACAAAGATGGAGGACAGGCGGGAAGCCGGGGAAAAGTCCAGCTGGGATGTCTTCAGTTTGCCAGGACGGAACCTGGAACACAGAACAGAACCAGAACTAGAGTAAAGACCAGAGGCTAGAACTTCTGAACCAGAGTGAAACTGCAGCAGGAACTTAAGGGAGTTTTCACACCTGATAGTCCAGTAGACTCTGTTCGATTTGGGACTAAAATTAAAACGTTTGTTACATTTTCAACTACTGCGCTTTGCTTTCACACTTCACTGTGTCAAATGAACTAAACCCTTTAAAAACAAACGTTCCCCTCCTCGCCTGTGGTGGCGCTGCACCATGAACCACTGAAGGAAACAACACAAAAACCTACGAAGAAGACAGAGTGCAACTTCCTTCTGGATGAAAGGTAAATAAAAATAGCGGGGCGTCAGATTTTATGAAAATAGTTGAAATAGTAGAGAATAAAGTCATGAGAGTGAAGTAATTTGAGGATAAAGTCGTACGAAAATAAAGTTGAAATACGAGATTAAAGTCATCATATAATTTTAATATTAGTACAATCGTAATAAACCTACAACTTCTATCTCATATTATTTTGACTTTATTCTCGTAATGCTACTTTATTCTCAATTTTATTTATTTTTCTTAATTTTTTTATGCCCCTAATACTCCATACACACATATTAAGGTAGCAGATATTCAGCATTCTGCCGTACAAATTCACAAAAATGTAAACATTCCCCCAGAAACATAAAGATAGAACCATAAATAACCTACTTAGTAAGTTAATCAGCAAAATACAAAGGAAACGTGTTTCTGTTGCTGCTGCAATGCTGCATGTGTCCAGCAGGTGGCGCCATGCTTACCTTCCGTTCAAGCCATGTAGGAGCTTCCAGGACAGGAACACCTGAAACAGCAGAACAAAGAGTTGAACATGTCTGAGTTTTAACTGTTGCTCTTCATGTCTGCGTGACGGAGCCTCTGTCTGGTTCTGGTTCTGGTTTGGTGTCAGTGAGCCGTTCTGATGAAATAAAGATGAAGCTGCAGAGGTTCTGCCGCCTCAGTGATGTGACAACGCACATACTCTAAAAGCTCTCGCATGATACTTTCCAGCCACACTGGCAGATTTTCAAATATTCATGAGGCGAACATAAATAAAACATGGATGGAGGGGATGAGGAAGGCGGAGAACAATTTAATTAATAGGAATCATACAGGAACCATATTCATAACAGAACTGGACCAACATCACATCCTTATATTACAGCTGCAGATTTTCTATTCCACATATTTCACTTCACATGTTCTATTCTACATGTTATGCGGCCCACTAAATGTTTTGTTGCTGTATAATTTACTCGTATATAAACAAATAGACCTGAATCATTTTACTAGATTTTGTTATGAGACAAAATTAACTGTAAAAAAATAAACTTGTTAGTTGTCTACAGATTCAGGAAAGGAAAAGTGAGGTTTAAAAAGCACATTTTCTTTTAAAAGAGCATTGAAATCTTTTTTTTATTATTATTATTTAAATGTCAGATTATGTGTGTAATTTGTAAACTGACTTCTGGCTAATTTTGTGATATGTGTTAATTATGTTAATTGCTATATGTTAATGTTGAAATGTTTTATTTTTCTGTCAGCTAGGAAGATTAGTAACCACTTCCCTGGAAACTATCATGGATCCTAATAAATATTAATTTGCACATGTTCTACTCCACATGTTAGATTAATTTGTAACACAATTTCTGTTCTGCATTTTCCGCTGCACATGTTCCAATCCAAAATTTCTTCTTCACATTTTGTATGAATTTGTACCAGCTCCACATGTTCCAACTGCACATATTATCTGCTTTAAATGTGCAAATTAAACTTCAAGGTTGACATTCAAATGTGCCGGGTTCACATGTTCTCTTAAACATATTCCTTCTTCCATCTGCACATGTCCTGCTCTACATTGTGTATTTGATATTTTCTGCTATTTGTGTTCTATTGTAAATGTCCTGCTCCACATGTGCTGGATTCACATGATCTGCTAGATATATTCCATAGCACATGTTCTTTTGGACTTGCTCCCGCTGCACATGTTTCTTCTTCACATGCTCTATCCACATTTTAGTCTTTATGCTCTGCTGCACATGTTCTACTTTAGTTGTGTTTATTTGTACGAGCTCCACATGTTTCAGCTACACATATTCTATTGAACATGTGCAGATGGAACATGGAGGGGCAAAATCTGGAACAGAAAACCTTCCTGCTTCAAATGTTTCATCTGCATGTTTTTTTCCCCACGTTTCTAATAGATACACATGTTCTGATGCACATGTAGCAGCCCTGTACTCTGTTACACATGTTCTGCTTTGCATGATATATTCCACATATTTTGCTACTTTCTTTGACTCCCCCTAGTGGTCTGGAGTGAGTTTGCAGATGTTTTGCTGCATTTTATTTGAGGTTGCAGCATTTGGTGTTTTGTTGATTGAAGGTTGATTGAAGCAAAACCTTGATTGAAGGTTTTGCTTCTATTTTCTGTTGTTTCAGAATTTTTTTGTTTGCATCGCTTTTCCGTTGTATTTGTTTTTTCTCGTGTTTGCAGCTCGTTTAATTTTTGCTGCGCCGTTTGCACCTGTCGGCCATCGTATTCTCCACCTGACCTGTTGATATATTTCAGCTCCAGATGTTTCAGTTTCACTCTGTGATGAGGTTACGACTCTAGTGCTGCAGAAACATGAGAGGAACCTTCATGTGACTCTGCAAAAGCAAACCAGGAAGTGACGAGTTGCTGTTATTTCATCCCAGAGGACTCGACACCTTCATTTTCCCCTCCATTGATCCAATTAACAACAACGATCACGTGATCAATCCGCCTCATCAGTCTCACACCTCATATTTCTGTAAACACCAACGTTAAAACATCGGAGAGTTTGGACAGAGCTGCTGTAGTTTTCTGTTTTTTTAATAAATCATAAGAGACACAGAGCGCAGAGAGGGAGTCCACAGGGACAGGGTGGGTGCAGATAATTTACAAGCTCAATTTTCTTGCTGAAAAGTTGAGTTTTGTCTTATTTCAAATGTACTATGATAATTGCAGCAGAAACTAGACCAAAAACACTTTTTTTGGTAAGATTTAGTGTTTTTGCAGTGTGACTGTTTAGAATCAGGTCCAGATGTTAACATGTTGGTTGGTTTTTAAAACCAGTCCAGACTTTCTGCTCTCTGTAAACCAGGCAGGCAGATTTCTTGACCGTATCAGTTCCAGTTTAAATCACACAGGTGAAACAGCAGCCGACCAATCACAGTGTCATGCATCCGGAGCGGCAGTTTTAGACTAATATCCTCCATCTTCTAAGGTTTATTGTAGCTGCAGACTGTAACACATGCAGCAGAATCACTTTGTTTACTTTCACCATGATTGCTGTTGTCATGGACGCAGTCCAACTCCACAGAGGGAGTTAATGAGTGGGACTCAGGTGAAGCTGGAGCTTAATTACAGGTACAAACTCTGAGCTCCACCCAGCCCACTTAAAGAGCTCGTAAACCTCTGCTGCAGTAGCAAGATTACCTGGGACTATCATCCTTCCTTCAGGTCATTAAATCTCTGCTTTTAAAATTCAGAAGTGCTTAATTATCACATGTGAGGCTCTGCAGCTACATAGCTGCCAGAATTGTTTATATGGGGGCAGAAAGACGGTTCTGGGTTCGAATCCCAGCCTGGGGTATTTCTGCATGAAGACTCCTAGATTTAAATCCGATCTGATGTCTCTGGAGAGATCTAGAACCCAAAGTATGGCTGCAAGTAACAATTATTTTAGTTATCAATTAATCTATCAATTATTCTAATGATTAATCAATTATTCTGAAAATTAATCAGATATTTAAAAATCATTTTTATTTCAGCCTTTTTGCACAATATTAGAAATACATTAATTAATGAGAAAATGAACATTTATTTCTTTAGTGATAATTTGTAGCAAATTAACTAAAAAATACTTCAACATGTGAAAAACTCAGGGCTTCCTGCTTAACTTATCAATAAAGTGGAGGACTTATCTATTGATTATTTTATTAATTAATATAGCAAAAGGTGTTACATAGGCCATTTTTACAGGATGTGAACAAGGTGAAGCTAACATGATGCTACTTCAAGAGTTCTGGGGAGAGAAAGATTATTTTAATCTTAAATGCAAAATATGTTTTGCATATAATTCCTGCTTAACAATTTTGTTCTTTCAGAAATTGAGTCTGTAAGTTAAAGATTATTTCATTATTAAATTAGTTGATGGTTATTTCAATAATCATGATTAATCTGACTAATCGTTTTAGTCCTAAAAATTAGACTATGGTTAATAAATTAGACTTTCCAGCTACAGTTATCAGATAAAAATGATGAGCAAACAGAGGAAGGAGCAGGAAATGTATCTTTTAACAAACAGGAAGGAGTTTCAGATTCACTCAGACTGACCCCAGACCAGCCGACCCGACAAAGCCAACCTGGGTTCTGTTGCTGCACGGAGTCGGTGAGATGTTGCAGGAGGCCCAGAAGCAGCAGCGACCCGACTCCCAGGAGCAGCAGACGGAGGCGAGGCCGTGAGCGGAGGAGTTTCATCCTCCTCACAGAGCCCTGCAGTCCCACAGGCTGGTTCCGGATCAGCCAGAGAACCTGAGGACAAGAGGTCACACCTGGGTCACTACGGCTGCAGTTAGCGACTGTTTTAGTAATCAATTAATCAATTATTCTAATAATTATTCGCATGACACATCTTGCAGATTTTTCATTTAACTTCTTAAACATTTTTATACAATATTATAAATACATCAAAAGATGCAAATAAACTAATAATTCAATTCCTTTTTTAAATTAGAAAATAAATGTTCTATTCCTAAAATTCAATAACAGAAATCCTTTAGCGTATATTTTCTTTATTATCTTAAATGCAGAATGTATAGATATAAAGTTACACTCTTTTTTTTTTTTTTTTGCTTATTTACTGCTCTGATTGAGTTATTCTTTCAATAAATGCCCTTTTTAAGAGTCTGTATACTCCAGTTAACAATCAAATATAATACATCTTTCAAATGTTTTAAGTTAAATAATCAGCCAGTGAAACTTTTCATCAATATGAAGAAACTCTTTACTTAAAACAAGCTCCAATCTTCCTTAAAATGTACAAGTAAGTTAGTTTTGTCTTATTTCAAGATATTTCCATTAGAAACTAGACCAAAAATACTTGGTTAGATTTTGTATTTTGCAGTGTATCCTACAAATTGCTCTCTGAGGATCTTTCCAGCGTTTTGTTGGGTGGATCCTCCGGTCTCCTCCTGTCTGCCTGTGGCTCCATCAGCTTGGAGTGGAGCCCAGCTGGGACATATTTATAGATCAGAGTGCTTCAGGTTATTTTTATCTGCAAATACAGAAACAGAGGAGGTGAAATCAGATCGCTTCTGCAACCTGCAGCCGTTAACCGCGTTAATCTGCTTGAAGACTCCTGATTCGGAAATCTGAACGTTTTACCTCTGGAGGAACGATGGTCACAAAAATCTGATAAAAAAGCAGAGTCACATGCACGAGCTGGATGATGGAGAAATATGTCAGTGTTAACAATTTGATGGGTTTAAAAAAATGTTCTGTGAAATTGTTACATTTTTATTGAGACTCAGATTAAGCAGCTAGTTTACACATTTCCAGTCGGACTTGTGAAATGGCTGCATATTTAAGACATAAGACATAAGAAACTTAATTGTCATTCACATCACATGTGGTACATGGGGTGGAACGAAATTGGGTACCCAAGGTCCCCGGTTAAACCCCACAACAGCAAATGAATACGATAAAATAAAGTGCAGTAAGATAAAAAGTAATACTATAGTATTACTGTATACATAACCCTATCTAGTGGATAGGATAAAGTAGCTATGGGAGTAAAGTGGAATTTATACTATTCATCTGGACAAATGACAAAAACAAAATGGCGGATAGTATTGTGCTATTTGTACAACAGCATATTAAATTTCTGCCAAAAAGTAAAATAGATTAATCTTAGAAATGTTTGAGAAAAAACTTGGAAATTTTTGAGTTTGAAGAAAAAACTCCTAAATTTTGAGACTAGCCTTAGATTTTACTTCTAGAGAAACATGGAGATTTCTGAGTCAAAAATGGACTCAGAGAGGTGGTTTACAGATTATTCCAGAATATAGTTCACAACCATTTTTCTTCTCTCAAATTTTTCTGCAGAAGATCAAAACCTTCATCCAGAATCGTTGCAGTTACCTGCATATTTGCAGGTTTGTGATAGATGGATTAAGGATGCAAACAATTAATCTACTTACGATTAATTGTTTATTAGATTAGTTCTAATCTATCGACAATAACATTCTCTTAGACCTTCTTTTAGTGTTTGACCTCCATTCAGCAGAGGGCGCTGCTGGTCATCCTTAAGCCGAACCCTTAATACAGAAACAAAGATGGCGGAGGGGTTACAAGAACAGAAAAGACTAACAGTCTAAATGGAGTCTGGTGTGGGATGAAAACAAATTTTATGCGGTTCTGTTTTGAACTTATAGGCTCCCTAAGACTGTCTACCATTAAGAGGAAACTAAGTATTAATAAAAGGACGCTCATCAAATAATCGTTACTCGATTGAAAAGATTTCTGAAAAGTAAATCTTTCACCCAAAAATAGAAGGAAATGGGCGTGCCGTGGTGGCGTAGGGGATAGCGCGACCCACATTTGGAGGCCTAGAGTCCTCGACGCGGCCGTCGCGGGTTCGACTCCCGGACCCAACGACATTTACCACATGTCTTCCCCCCTCTCCTTACCCCATTCCTGTCAGTCTACTGTCAAAAAATAAGGGACACTAGAGCCCACAAAAAGCCCCCTAATGGGGGAAAAAAAAAAATAGAAGGAAGTGAGACGGAACCGATCTGGGCTTCTGAATCAGGGCAGGACTCAGACTCTCGGCCCGAGTCTCTGTAGGTCTCAGCCCTGCATCAACAAGTTTACAGTCTGCATGTCACCACGACGACGCCGGTCTGATGAAAGCCCCCAGCAACAGGTCGGATCATGTTTCACTGAGACAAACAGGAAGTCAGCTGGGGAGAGATGATCCCTCTGAGTTCCTGCAGGACTTTATTCCTCTGGATAGGAAAAACTTCTCCAGATAGGAACCTGGAGATGTTCTGAGATGTTCATCAGTTTGAAATCAAACTGACAATTTATCTAACAAAAACACATATAAGAAGAAGCATGAGGCTCTTTACAATGCCCTGGTTGGACGGCTGTGTTGACTTTAGAAAACCCAGAGGACCAGAACCAGATCACATGGCACCCAACATGGATTCTGGTCCGCTCCGCTTTTCCTCGTGCAACATATTAAGGCCACGGGAGAGAGTTAAAAAAAAAAAAAAAAGGCAGATCAAATTTCTGCCAAAAAAATTTGGAATTTTGATATTAATCTCAGAAACTTTCTAGAAAAATTACAGAAATTGCATAGTTTGAAAAGTCAAAACTTTTCAACTTTTGAAACTCAAAACAGGTTCTTTCTGTTGCTGCTGCACCTTAGAACACTTCTTCCTTCCACTAAATTTTCTGTGAATATGCTTGGAAACAGAACTAATCAACTTTTTCAGCAATGACTTTTTGTGGCTGCTTATAAGGGTGCAGATGGATGACCCAGGTGTTTTGAGTTTCCAATAATATTTATTATTTCATAATATTTTCATTTTCTGAGACTGAATTTTGGGTTTCTACTATCTGTAACCCATAAACATTAAAATTACAATAAACAAGAGTTTGGAATGTATCACAATGCGTGATGATTCGGTATAGTATGTGAGTTTCAATTTCTGTACTAGTTAATAATGAGGTCGTTTTTTTAATTTAATTTTTCTATTTTATCCAAATCATGTGGTCACTGTAGGTAGAAAAAAAGGTGTAAATTTCTGCCAAACAGCTCAGAAATTCTGAGATTAATCTCAGAAATATTGTAGAAAAACTTAAAATTTTAAGAAAAAAAAAAAAAACAGGAAAATTTCTGAATTTGAAAAGTCGAAAGTGTTCGACTTATGGAAATTTTCTGAGTTTCAAAATTTCATTTTTTTTTAATTTGTCTTATAATCAAAATCAAACCGATTTATTTTCCAGTAAATGAATTTGCTGCGGATGACGCGGTTCTGGTTTAACTGGCGCGTCTCAGTCAGGTCCAAAACAATCTGCTTCAGGAAAGTCAGCTGGATCCTGTTCTAGTTGATTCAGATCAGAACCGAACCTCAGTAGTAACAGGAAAGACCTGGCAACCCACCTGAATCCCGGATCGGGTCCAAGTTCGGGTCCGGCATGGACCGGGTCCTCCGGGTGTTCCGCTCCGGGTGTTCCGCTCCGGGTCAATGATGATGAAAAATAACCCTGACAGAACCGAACAGAACCAGGAACCTGTGTCGGTTCGATGCAAAGCCCTCTGGAAGTGGAGAGATAACGCCTGAAGTTCCGGACCACAACCGGAGTTCAGCGGAGGATCAAACCGAACATTAAGCTACTGGCCGGAAGTTTACTACCGGTCCCTTCACAATAAAAGTCAACAGGCAATTTCCATAAATCCGCTGCAGACCTGAAACAGTTGAACCTCGAGATGATCCAGAACTTCTCAGAACTTGTAATGATTTTCAGGTTCCTTCACTGGTCCACGATTCGATTCAATCCCAGACATGAAATAATGTTAATCATAATAATACGTTGGTTAGTAACGTTACATACTCAGTTACATTTACTTGAGTAACATTTAAAAATAATAATAAAAAAAGACTTTTGTGAGTATTTTTAAGATGCTATAATTATTACCTCATTATGAAGTATCTATATCCTTACTTTAGTAACATTTCAGGATACTCTACCCACTGTGAATAACTTCAACTAAAAAATAAAAAAGCTTGTTTTTGTCAAAAATTCACCAAACACAGACATGTGCATGTAGTGTTTGTAGGTTTTATACTGAAAGAAATTGATTTGGATTAAGTGTTCTTTTTCCTAATTTTATTATTCAGTAATTATATTATTCATATAAATTATTTTCATGTTGATTTTAACATACCAACATTTCCAACATTATTTTTTGGTCTGATTACTTAGTTTTAAAATAGAAAAAGACATGTTTAGATTAGTAACTCACTGCTTGAGAGGCTTTTTTTTTTTTTTTGCTTTTTTTTTTTTTTTTTAACAAATACTTGTTTTTGTTTTGCTTTTGTAATTTCTTTTAAAGTTTATACTGAATTAAAAATATGTTTGTTACACTAACTTGACA
>CAEFZX010019249.1:0-13583 GCA_903066825.1 Alfaro cultratus | reverse complement strand
AAATCCTATGCCAGACCTACCTGGCATCCCAGATCACCTTTGGGCATCATCAAAATATGATGTAGGATTAATTAAAGCCCAAGAACCAATCCACATTACACCAAAATCTGCATTCAGACCGAAAGTGAACCAATATTCCTTGAAACCAGAAGCAGAGCAGGGAATCACACCTGTTTTTCATTCCCTGTTGGAAGCAGGTGTCATTGTTCCATGTCCAGAATCTCCTGTGTGAACTCCAATTTTCCCTGTAAAGAAGATCCGGGACAAACCTCCCGATGAATGGAGATTTGTCCAGGATCTCCGCGCAGTGAATGCCGCCGTGCATGCTCGCGCACCCATTGTTCCAAAACCATACACAATTTTGTCTCAAATTCCACCAGGATCTCACTGTTTTACAGTGATTGATCTGGCCAACGCCTTTTTCAGTGTACCAGTTCATCCTGACTCACAGTTTTGGTTTGCTTTCACCTTTAAAGGGAAAGCTTATACCTTCACCAGATTATGTCAAGGCTATTGTGAGTCTCCCACCATTTTCCATCAAGCTCTTAGTGATAATCTTCAGGATTTTTCACTCCTATCAGGATGTGCACTTTTGCAATATGTTGATGATTTGCTCCTGGCTGCTCCAACTGCTGAAATATGTCAAGAACAATCTCTCAGACTGCTCCAGTTCCTCGCTTCTAATGGTCACAAAGCATCTAAGTCAAAATTACAGTTTTGTTTGTCAGAAGTGGTTTATCTAGGACATGTCATTAAGAGTGAAGGCAGGTCAATCTCAGAAAATCGTGTGAAAGCAATTGTCTTATTGCCAAGGCCTCTCACAAAGAAACAGTTAATGTCATTTAACTAGCTATGCAGAGCTCAAGCGCCCTCTAAGGGAAGTTTGTCATACCAAAGGCCTTTTCATGATGTCACCAGTCCCTTGGACTGCAGATGGCGATTCTGCTTTCCAACGGCTGAAGTTGCAACTCCAACAGGCACCCACTTTGGGAATCCCTGACCCACTGAAACCTTTCATACAGGCAGTGGATGAAAAGGGGGGATGCATGACATCCGTTTTACTTCAAAAACATGGAGATAGGCTTAAGCCTGTGGCCTATTTCTCATCTAAACTCGACCCGGTTGCTGTGGGGCTTCCGCATTGTCTGAGGGCTGTGGCCGCGGCTAATGTGGCTGTCCTAGCCAGCAGGGACATCATGGGTTTTTCTGATCTGACCGTTTTAGTTCCCCACGCAGTGACACTAATTTTGAATGAACAAAAGATGTCTCATTTGTCAACAGCCAGATGGCTCAGGTACCATTCCACATTATTGGACATGCCAAATGTTATTGTAAAGCACTGTAATGTGTTAAACCCAGCAACGTTGCTTCCCACTCCTGATGATGGCCAACCACATGACTGCATGGCAGAACTGGATGTTCTTTGTACACCCAGACCTGACCTACAGTCCCTCCCTAATCCAGACTGGACCCTCTATGTTGATGGTTCAGCCTCCAGAGACCCTGTTACAGGAAAAATCCTCAGTGGCTACGCTGTAGTCACTCAATCTAAAGTTGTTGAAGCTGAGCCTCTTCCAGCTTACTCTGCCCAAGCCGCCGAGCTTGTGGCTCTGACCAGAGCATGTGTGCTATCTGCTAACAGGTTGGTCAATGTTTACAGCGACAGCCGTTATACGTTCTGAATTGTCCATGACTACGGCGCCCTCTGGCGGCAGAGAAAATTTTTGAAAAGTAATGGTCAACCTATTTTGCACCACCACCTTGTTTCTTACCTCTTAGATGCCATAACTCTGCCCTCTCGCATTGCTGTAATGAAGTGTGCAGCTCACACTGGTGCACAGGATGTGGTTTCTAGAGGAAACGCCTTTGCTGATTCCTCTGATGCCGCAGCAGCCTCTTCCTCTGCAGCGACACTTTGTCTCCCCTCTACTGCATGTGAAACTGCTGATCTCTCACTCCCTGACATGCAGAAATTTGCTACACATGCTGAAAAGCAAAAATGGAAAGCAGCTGGATCCATGCTCACTGATAGAGTGTGGATAGGCCCCAAAGGAAATCCATGTCTCCCTGTCCATTTCTTCCACCCTTTTGCTGTTCTGATGCACGGTCAAGACCATGCATCAAAGGGAGGAATGTTAAGAGAAATGGACACCTATTGGTTCACCCAAAATTTTTCTTCTGTTGCACAATCACACTGTGAAAACTGCCTGGTTTGTGCTGAAAATAACATCTCCAAGGGAGTAAAGCCCACAGGTCAGGGAGCACACCCACAGACAGAGGCTCCTTTTCAACATTTAATGATTGATTTCATTGTGTTGACACCAGCAGAAGGAAAAACAAATTGCCTGGTGATAATTGACATGTTGTCCAAGTGGATTGAAGCATTCCCAACCAGGAGAGCAGATGCACAATCAGTGGCAAAAATACTTTTGAGGGAAGTGATCAGTAGATGGGAACTTCCACAAAAGATTTCCAGCGACAATGGAACTCATTTTGTAAATGAAATTTTATCATGGCTCACAAAAGTCCTAAATATCAACTTGGTGACACACTGTAGTTACCATCCTCAATCGGGGGGGCAGTAGAGAGAGCCAATGGGACCCTAAAAAAGAAACTGATGAAAATTTGTGATGAGCTAAAAATAAACTGGATCCAAGCACTACCTCTTGCTCTAATGTACATGCGCATGTGCTGCTGTCAAAGATGTAATCTGAGCCCTTTTGAAATCCTTTTTGCAGGACCTCCAAATTTAGGCCTTGGACCACCAGGAAGATTCACACAAACCTCATTATGTGATGATAACATGTTGCAGTATTGCAAAAATCTAACTGACCTTTTAAAATCCATCAGATCACAGACTCTTGGGAGGACAACCAGCTCCTGCTACTAAACCTTTACATGATTTACAGCCAGGAGATTTTGTGTTTATTAAACTTTTCAGGAGAAAGCACTGGAACTCCCCTCGTTGGGCAGGTCCTTTCCAGATTCTTCTGACCACACAGACTGTTGTGAAGGTTGCAGAATGACCGACTTGGATCCACGCTAGCCACTGCAAGAAGTTCAGAGGGACCCCACCTCAAAAGGGAGGTGCAACAAGTCCTCCCTAGTGGACCACCAGTGGTTAACTGATAAATAGTGCCACCACCGATCAGCTCACTTGGTAGAGTTTACTCTAGCCAAGGCAGCATGCCTACCTACAGGCCAACCCAGAGGGTCAGAAGGAGAAGGTCTTCGGTTCCCAACAACCAGGCCCGGAGAGAAGCCATCAGATATCTCCTGGAACTTCCAGTGGCCATCGGAAGCATCATCATGCTCATCAGTCTCATCGCCATCATAATCACCCATCTTCGAGGAACTGAGAAAATAATTCTGAGGATACCCATGGAACAGGAAACCACTCCATGCTGTCCTAATATGTCTGGTGCTGCTCCTGGTCATCTGTCTACCCTGCTTGGTGCCCTGTTGCCAAGCTGTGTGCACCCGCTGCATTACCAGCATTTTCCATAAACCACAGGTCCAACAAATGGTTTATGACCCTTTCATGGCCATGCAGATGGCTAACATGGAGGATTCTGAGAAGCCTCCTCCTGACCATTTACCCCTTTCTGTCATTCCGCCACTGCCTCCACCTCGTGACTGCTTTTGAGGAGCAACTGCCCCTGATTCACCAACCTACTTCTAGTGGCCCTGATGACTTCATCCTGACCAGAAGACCTCACAGAGTTGATCAGGTTTAAATTTTTCTGTTGTATTTTCTTTTTATGATTTTCAGAAATTATTTTGTTATTCTTTATTTTTATGAGTTTTTTCTTAATTTGCATTAGTGCAAAATCCTACTTTTTTGCAATAATTTTAGGAGTCTATCCTCCACAAAAACAGCAGGTTTCTGAAAACATAATGCCCTATGAAATTTAATACTGAAATCACTAAAGTTAGTGCAGGTATTAAATGGAAGTTTCAATTGTGTTTCTTTTGCGTTTCTCAAACACTTTTCACATGGATGTGATTTTTATTAGATGTGTTTATCCTACTTAAAAGTAATTTTCTTAGAAGTGTTATTCTTATTGATGTGAATCCAAAAATAATATTACCCTGATAACTCTTTTTCAGGGATATGTTGTTTGTCTTACCACAATTTTCTGTATGATGATGTAGTCCCATAGGGGACCAAAAGGGAGGAATTGTGGAAGAAAATTGTGTTTCATCAAATTTTGATGAAACACATTTTTTTCCTTAAAACATTTGACAGTCCAAACCAAATAGTCCACAGCCAGGCAGCACGACTGAGCTGAAGCCAGGGCTCAACGCCGGTAGCACTGGAACTACGAAGGACACGGTATACACAGCCATACAGTAAGAAGCAACAAACGACAAGGACCTGACGAAGAACAAAGGACATACGTGGGAATAACTACACTGAGGGCAATCAAGGAAACAAGACACAACTGGGAGTAATCAGGGGAGGCAGGACAACACGGAGAGCACAGAGACACAGAAACTCGAAATAAATACACAGAAAAACGCAGATCATGACAGTAAATAACAAAATCCAGGGTTTCTAGTGATGGGTCCGGCAACACTGATGCGTTGGCATATGCGTGAAGCCCATAGACAAAACCCTGTGTCGGTGTGCGTATTGCTTTCAGCAAGTCAGGTACCATCCAGCAATCCGTGCATTTGCATCTTTCATCCGATGCAACCACTGGAGGGCGCGGTGGTCTGTTCCCAGAAAGAACTGTCGTCCCAGCAGGTAATATCTCAATGACTCGATGGCCCAATTCATTGCTAGACATTCTTTCTCCACCGTTGAATATCTGGTTTCTCTGTCCAGAAGCTTGCGGCTCAGAAACACTACCGGCTTCATCTCTCCATCCAGTTCCTGCAATAAAACTGCCCCAAGACCCACTCCTGAAGCATCTGTCTGCAGTGTAAAGGACTTCTCAAAATCAGGGGTGTGCAAAACAGAGTCTGTGCAGATTGCATTTTTAAGATCCTCAAAAGCTTTGCTGCATTCCTCAGTCCATTGGATCTTATTTGGGGACTTACACTTTGTCAGATTGTTTAACACAGCTGAGAGTTCTGCAAAATGAGGAATAAACGTCCTGTACCATCCGACCAGGCCCAAGAAGCTCCTCACTTTCTTCTTTGTTGTAGATACAGGGAAAGTATGAACAGCATCCACTTTCCCCACCTGTGGTCTAATCTTGCCAAACCCAATGATGTAGCCTAGATAGGCCACCTCTCTCTGGGCAATGGTACATTTCTGGGGGTTGATGGTCAGTCCAGCCACTCTGATGCATCCTAACACTTGCTTTAAATGGAACATGTGGTCCTTCCAGGTTTGGCTGAACACCACCACATCATCCAAGTAGGCTGCTGAAAAGTCTGACACATCTCTCAAAACATGGTTCATAAGTCTTTGAAAAGTGGCAGGCGCTCCCTGAAGACCAAATGGCATCACTTTAAAATAATACATACCAAATGGTGTCCTGAATGCAGTCAGCTTGCGGGCCTCCGGTGCCAGTGCCACCTGCCAATATCCTTTACTTAAGTCCAGTGTAGTAATGTATCTTGCTCCTCCAACTCTTCCCAACAGGTCATCTATTCTGGGCACAGGGTATGGATCAAACTGAGACAGAGAATTCAGATAATGAAAGCCAATACAAAATCTCAGTGAACCATCTTTATTAGAGACTGTCAAACAAAGTCGCCGAGCAGCTGAATAGGGGAATCTTTGTTGATGCGCCAGCTGATCAAAACGCAAATCCAGGATGCGATTAAGATGGTCTATTTTTGTCAATACTTTCAATATCCAAGCAGTGTCCAAAGCAGCATAAAAGCGGATCCGCAGGTTTCAACAGTGATCAAAGGCAAAAATATTCTAGCTTAAAGCGGTCAGCAAAAAGTAAACCTCCCCCATCACCCACTCCCTAAAAATCACCAGGTGAGCAACAGGTGATCTATAATCACTAACACCACGTGATCCCATGCCACACCTATCCACAACATTCTGGCCTCTAATTATCACATCATTACACAGTAATAATTACTCATACAACACCATAACCTAAGATATACACTACATCAAAACACACATTGAGACAATACATTCAAATAGTCCATGAAAGTCACTTTCAATAGTCAAGCAGTCATTTCTCCTTTTCTTCAAAATAGTCCATCCATAGTCAGTCAGTCATAGGCCAGAGGTTACCAGCACTTAGCCTAAATATAGTCAGTCTGCGATGTACATCTAGTTGTGACAAAGTCAAGTCAAAGGGTCATGTCAAGAGTTGAGTCAAATGTGTTGTCTTCATTGGTCGGAAGTCTCCTGAAGAAGGCATATCTTTGTAATGGGTCTGCATAAATGGCTGGTTGGGGTCTTAATCCAGACCTGACGTATGAGTCCATTTTGTCTGGGACAGTCACACATCAATTTTTGTTGTCACCTGTCTGCCCAATTAATCTATTGGCTTGAGATTTAATGCTAAAAATGTCTCTGTGTCTAAAATGTACACCAGAGGGCATCCAAGTGGTTAAACAAATAGAAACAACCACATTCTCTAAATTACCAAAACTTCTCTATATTTTTGAATGGCTGATTGCTGATCAACAAACTGAAACCATTCTGAGGTTGGCACGTAACCATGTGCCCCCAACAGCTGATGTAATGCCTCAACAGCGCTTGCATTGCACAACACTGGCAGCCACAGACCCAGCTGATGAGCTCGGCCATAAGTTCATCTGCTCTCCACCTACATCACTGCATGTGACACTCATGTGCTGGCAGCACAACACAGCGTTCTTATTGGTTTGCCTAAGCCCTGCCCAACAACATTTTTTCCAAGTCCCTGAGTCATTTCCACATATACCTCTGGCTATAGATCCAGCTGATAAGTGGAAGTCACTAGGACCTCTGGCTAAATCCACCCATGAAACAACTGATTGGATGTTCCACTCTCCTGGAATAAAATACTCCCCCTCTCTACAAATGTAGAGAGCATTTAATTGCTGATTTGTCTGCCTGCACCTGAAAGGAAGTGATTGATTACAGCTCATGACTGACACTTGCTCAGCTCTGTAGCCCTCATCCAGCACTCGACACATTACCTGATCATCTTTGAGCTCCTCACAAATATGATGTTGGCTTAATTAAAGGTCAAGCTCCAATTCACATCACCCCAAAATCAAGTTTAAGACCCCATGAACATCAACATCCACTAAAACCTGAAGCAATTCAAGGCATCACACCTGTTTTTAATTCATTATTGACAGCAGGAGTGATTGTTCCATGCTCTGATTCACCTGTAAGAACACTAATTTCCTTTATGAAGAAGATAAGAAATAAAGGTCAACCTGTTGAATGGAGTTTTGTTCAAGACTTGAGAGCTGTTAATGATGCTGTGATAGCTCGTGCACCCATTGTTTCAAATCCATACACCATTCTCTCACAAATCCCACAAGGAAGCACTTATTTCACAGTAATTTATCTGGCCAGCACATTTTTTAGCATTCCTGTTCATCCAGACAGTCAGTTTTGGTTTGCATTTCAGTTTAATGGGTGTTCCTACACATTCAATAGATTGTGTCAAGGTTATTGTGAATCACCAACCATTTTCCATCATGCTCTGAATGACAACTTAGCAGCTCTAACATTACATCCGAAATGTGCTCTGTTGCAGTATGTTGATGGTCTCCTATTGGCAGCACCTGATGCTGAACTCTGTAAAAATGAGAGTTTGAAATTACTCCATTTTCTTGGTGATAATGGACACAAGGTCAGCAAGACCAAATTGCAGTTTGTGCAACCTTGTGTGACGTTTCTGGGACACGTGATTTCAGAACAAAACAGAACTATTTCTGAAAAAGGCATTTCAGGGCGTGCCGTGGTGGCGTAGGGGTTAGCGCGACCCACATTTGGAGGCCTTGAGTCCTCGACGCGGCGGCATTTGCCGCATGTCTTCCCCCCTCTCCTTACCCCATTCCTGTCAGCCTACTGTCAAAATAAGGGACACTAGAGCCCACAAAAAGCCCCCTGGTGGGGGAAAAAAAAGGCATTTCAGCAATAGTTCAGCTACCCCTCCCACAGCAAAGAAACAGTTGATGCCTTTTCTAGGACTGTGTGGTTACTGTAGGCATTTTATCCCAAATTATGCTGAAGTTGAGAAACCATTAAGAGAAATATGTCATAAAAAAAGAGTTATTGATGAGCTCAAAGGTTACATGGACATCTGAAACATTAACATCATTTGAAGCGCTGAAAAAACAATTACAAAGAGCACCCACTCTAGGAAATTTCTGATCCGACTAGTCCGTTCACACAGACAGTGGATGAGCGGGGTGGCTGCATGACGTCAGTTTTGCTCCAAAAACATGGTGACAGATTGAAACCAGTCGCCTACTTCTCCTCCAAATAGGATGCTGTCACAGCTGGGCTTCCACACTGTTTGCGTGCAGTGGCAGTCACAGAAAAAGCTATTTTAGCATCCAGGGACATTGTGGGTTATTCTGATCTGACCCTACTCATTCCCCACTCTGTCACACTCATTCTAAATAAGCAGAGGACGGCGCATCTGTCAACTGCCAGATGGCTGCGTTACCACTCTGTTCTTTTAGACATGCCTAACATCACCATTAAACGCTGCACAGTCTTAAATCCAGCTACTCTTTTACCAACACCTGTGGAAAGCCAACCACATGACTGTGTTGCAGAAGTGGACATCCTTTGTTCCCCCTATCTGATCTGAAGCAGGAACCCTTGCCAGATCCAGACTTGGAACTCTTTGTTGATGGCTCCGCCTCCAGAGATCCACTCACAAGTGCCATTAACAATGGCTATGCTGTGGTTACACAAGGGGAAGTGCTAGAAGCTGACCCCCTTCCCCACTACTCTGCTCAGTCAGCAGAGCTAGTGGAACTCATAAGAGCTTGCATGTTGGCCTCTGATAAATCTGCAAACATCTACACTGATTCCTTCTTTTGAAATCCTTTTTGCAGGTCCACCCAAATCGCCCAGGAGAAGACTCGACACTTTGTGATGAGAAAATGCTTAACAATTGTGTTTCCCATACAGAACAGCTGAAAACGATCAGACAACAGGTCCAAGGAGGACAGCCTGCGCCTGCGACTAAATCACTACATAACATACAGCCAGGAGATTTTGTGTTTATTAGGAATTTTAGTAGGAAAAACTAGCGATCCCACCGGTGGCTGGGTCCATTCCAAGTGTTGCTGACCACCCACACCACTGTGAAGGTTGCTGAGAGGCCTACCTGGGTCCACGTCAGCCACTGCAGGAAGTTTACGGGCCATCCACCAGAGGGAGACAACTCAGAGGTTCACCAAGGAACCTCCACCCAAGCACCTCTGAAAAAAATAGAGTTGCCAATGTCAGCTCACTCAATAGAACCCTGTTCTAGCTGAGGCAGCATTAAGAACATGATCCGGACAAGACCAACCCAATCCAGGATGCCCACCTGGTTGAAGGATGCCATCCTTTGTTGAAATTTCCTCCTGTTCTGAAATGACTTTTATGCTTACATCCAATCATGAAGTGAAAAAATCCAGTTTTGTGTAAATGACTTATTCTCATTGTTTCTCATTAACCGTTTTAGATTTTTGTTTGTTTTTTTCTTGTTCGACTCTTATTCAGCAATATTTTTAGGACTTTCCCTCAAGAACAGCTAACCTCAAAAAACAATGCTTGTGATTTTATTAGCCTGAATCATTGCCCAATGAAGGTTAATAATTGAAGTTTAATTGTTTCTCTATCTTGTCGCTTTGTTTTGACTACTGATTTTATTCATTTTATCTTAAACAAATATAATATTGAACTCTGTACTTATTTTGAAGAGTTCTTGTTGTCTGTTTGATAGGGAAAGCTATTTCTTAATTTGTCAAGAATGACCAAAAGGGAGGGATTGTGGAAAATAAAATATTCACAGTGTGTTTACTTTTATTAGAAGTTTATTCAGTATTAATCTTACAATGTTTATTGTACCTTACTCAGGCTTACAGAGTTATTGTTTCTCTTCTGGGCTTCACAGCTTGCCTTAGTGAGTCAGAAGCCTAGCAACAGGTGATGAGCAAATAGTTATAGCAAAATAGTTATCATACGTCACGGCGTGACAGACCAGACCCAACGGCTGGGCGATTATTAATGCTCTGCCTGAAACTGGTTTTTAACTGAAGGTTGCATTTTTCTCTGTGTGTGTGTTAATCTGATATGCTTCTTGGTGACATCTTGTCTGTGTATGAAGGACAGTATGCAGTATACAGAGAAGTGCTTCCCCTGAATATTTGGAGCTCTTCTGAACAGTATAACTGTTGTGCTCTTCGTCTGTGCAGATGAAATAAAGCTGTGTTTTGTTCTCTCTTTAACAAGGTTGGGACTTTGTTCATTTTCTCGCTGCACACTCCATAAATATAAAAAGATAAAAATGAAAAGATTACGTCAGCTTCCTTATATTCTTTATACCGGTTTTCCTTTATTTTTTTCCTTATTTAGGTGCTTTCCATACTCTATAAAACAGAGACTTAAGAAATTCCTAGTTTCTAGAGCGTCCAACTCTGCATGGGCCTTCAGGCCGACCAACTCTCCGTCGAGTGTCGGTTACAGGAGGTGTAAAACTCAGATGCACCAATTTCCCTTTTATTCCATTTACTTTTCCCTTAATTCACCATAAACTACACTTTTACTCTTCAATTTTAGGAGCGCAACAACTCATATGCCAACTCTCTTGATTTGGTTACAATTATTTACAGAATTAGAGGTTTTTGTTATACCTCTTATTCGTATGGGTCGACCCAGAGAATGGCATCCGTGAAGTTCTGCTCAGTTGTCCAAATCAATGATCTCCATGCATCTCACTGGGGTCTCCAAAATTGTTGGAGACTTTGTTTCCAGTTATGGTTCGCTGATGCAGGAGATTCCAGAAGAGTCAGTGAGTTACAATCAACCAAAGTTTTAATACTTTGGTATTAAAAAAAACAAAGACTTGTACTTATTTCATAAGAACAAAATATATCTTGGAGATCCACTTGAAGCATCAAACATGCATACAGAGTTACCCAAAAGCAATCTCAGTGAGCTCTAAAATCCTTTGTCTGTCTCCTACTACGTAGCCCCCCCAATAACTGTCTTACTCTGCTCTGCTTTGAAGCAAACAGCTTTCATCTATAACCCTAGTTCCAATCCCAGGACAAAGTTATGAAATTAGCAACCATTTGGTTCATCTCCTCTTTGCTCCACATTTTGGTTCCTGTCTTCTAACTTGGTTAGGGATTGCAGGATGCCATTATCACTTCCCTATGCAAAACAAGCTACCAAAGGCCAGACTCACACTGGGGGAGGGAATGCACAACAAAGCAAGACTCCACTTGTAGTTTTATTGTAACTCATCAAGGTAATTTCTGGCTCAAATCTCTCGTCTGCTAGTGTTTGCTTATGCTGAGTCTCTTGAGCTTTGCCCTCAGAGTTTCATTCCCTTGTGTCGCTGTCTCCAGGTTTCATCAAGGAGATTTTCAAGACGGAGTAACTCATCTGTCCTCACATATCAAATCTCTACCTGCAAAGAACCAGCCTGCCTGCTCCGCCCACCCTATCCATCATTACTCCATCTGGACCTTCGGCTCTCACACTCTCACCGAACTCCACATGGGTCCCTGGACAACCTTTCCCCACAGTTCACCGGAACCGTCATATAGTAAGCAGCTTCTATGGCACCTAGATCTACTCACCTCTGACCACCAATAACCCAGCTCTGTTCCAGGTGCCGCCATTCGTGAATCACTTCCTGTCTCCAGAGACACTGCGAGGACCTATTATTGCCGTTCGATCTTTGTCAATAAACTCCCCTTTCTAGAACTGAGGTTGTTGAGTCTGCATGTGGGTCAGAAGGCTAGAGCCGAACATGACAGCACTGGGTGAAAGGGTAGAAAGAACACTCAACAATTAGAGATGGTACAACAGAACTGTATTTTCAAAATTGTTATCCGTTTTCTTTTACATGTGCAGTGCAGGCACTTTACTACAAAAGGTATAAACTCTTGCTATATGGCAACCCATTTGAACATGCACTTAAGCTAGTTGAAATTAATAGGTTAAACAAAGCCTTTAAAGTCAGTGTTTAATTAGTAACAAGAAACTTCAAAATACTTAAACTTACCACACACTGTGAAGACGTAACTTTAGAATTTACAGTAACTTACTGGCAGCAGGGTTGCCAGCTGGTTACTGTAATTTTTCAGTAAAGAAATTACAGTAACTTTACGGTAACCTTACAGTAATTTTTGGACAGTACTGTGATTACTGTAATTCTATTACACTTTGACTGTGGTTTTATTGCAGTTTTTCTGTAATTATCATTACTATATTACTGTAATTTGATTAGTTTAACTGTAATTTATTTTAAATGGCACACTAATTGTATAACATGGTTCCTGTGATAACATCACATTTTTATCATAATAAAATTACAGTAGTCTTGTAGTAGAATTACAAAATGCTGTCATTTTACAGTAGTTCATAAAACTGCATACTTTGCTAGCTTTTAAAAGTTTAAATGTGAACTTGCATCTCAATTTACCAAACTCTCAAAACATCTTTAATTTTTCTAATTTAAAAAATATACATGTATATATTAAAATCACTTGATTTTATTGTCAATTTAAATATGACCAACTGAAACAAAACAAAATATAGTATTTTGCAACAGCAATATTTGCTTGTTACACAGAAGTCAAAGTATTGCAACCAAAGGGGAAAATACTCTGATCTCAAAACATAACTGATACATTTACAATCATGATAATATGACATTGAATACAAGGAATTAAATAATCTTTAATAAAACAAAAGTACCCAAATGTCAAAGTTTCCAAACTGCATTTATGTCAGTTAAAAGGACAGATTTAGTGGACGGACACTCTCTGACCTTCCTTCATTGTTACTGTCCTCCTGTCTGTCTGTTAGAAATGGACAGGACAGACACAGAGAGACAGGCAGAGAAAAAGACAGACAGGGAGAGAGATGTAGTAAAATAACTGTGTAAATGTGTAATTTTGAAATTTTAAAAGTTCCACTGATAGTCCAGGAAGGAGGAGAATGGAGACCTGCGGGTTCACTGCTGAGTTTTGCATAAGTCGTCCTGTTGGTTTTGATGTTACTTTTCCATTTGCAGCTTTTGTTCTTCTTTCTGGATTGAGGCCTATGAATCACCTAGAAACAGATGGGAGACTGTTCAAAACTACCCTTTTGTTTTTTAAGTACATATTACATTTTGATTAGATGCCTGTGAACTACCGTATTTTCCGCACTATAAGGCGCACCGGATTATAAGGCGCATAGAATGGGCTCTTTGCACGTCAGCTTCCGCGTTCGGGTTAAAGCAGCTCAATTCTGTCCGATCTATTGAAAACGGTACTTTCCACTGGGTGTCTGCAGGGCTTTTCCAAGGTAACAGTGAATAATGTACATCAATCCGAAGCCCCAACAAGTAAACTGGAGAAAGGTTTTAAGATGTTCGCCTCATTATACATTCACAGATACGAAGGTGAGTTTTACTTTCTTTAAACTTCGTGGCTAA
>CAEFZX010019248.1:0-51681 GCA_903066825.1 Alfaro cultratus | reverse complement strand
TCTGTCAGACAGTATCTCTGCTGTTGAAGAAGAGCTGCAGAAAGACAACGTGTCGTTCCTCAGCAGTTATGAAGCCACTCAGAGCAGAGCCAGAGGTCAGAGGTCACTGCCAGTTCCACAGCTGGTCTCAGGAGCTCTGATAGATGTGGCCAAACACCTGGGCAACCTGTCCTTCAGAGTCTGGGAGAAGATGAAGGACAAGGTCCACTACAGTCCCATCATTCTGGACCCAAACACTGCTAATGGATGGATCCACCTGTCTGATGATCTAACTAGTGTGAGACATGGAGACTCATGGCAGCAGCTTCCTGATAATCCAGAGAGAAACATTTATATTGAAGTGTTTGGTTCTGAGGGCTTCAGTTCAGGGAAACACAGCTGGGATGTGGAGGTGGGAGATCATCCTGACTGGTATTTGGGTTTGGTCAAAGAGTCTGTTGACAGGAAGGCAGAGAGAGATGTTACACCACAATTTGGAATCTGGTGTTTATGTTTTGAAGATGGAAAATACACTGATGGTGATAGTAAGTCCATATCAGTGAAGAAGAGTCTCCAGAGGATCAGAGTCCAGCTGGATTACGACGGCGGCTTTGTGTCCTTCTACAACTCTGAAGACAAGACCCACATCTACACTTACAGAGACACTTTCACTGAGAAACTCTTCCCATATTTCAGTGTTGGAGAAGCTGCTGGAGCAAAAACGACAAAGATCAAAATTATGTGAAACTGAAAAGTTTGTGTAATTTTACAGATTTTTTACATGATTGTTTGATTTTTAAATTTACAAATAATATTTTAGTTAATTCCTTAAATAAGAAGAAAAGCTAAAGTCTGGCATTTTATTAATTTTATAATTTTTGCACTATAATAGATTTTAAAAAATCACTTTGTATGAATCCTAATAGGTGGATTTATTGTTATTGATAACAATAAAACCAGACTTTCTCTGGCCGATAACAAGTTAAGGTTTCCTTTAAGGGTTTCAATTTACTTCAAGGGCTTTGGAATATTTTAATATTGTATAACCTTAATAAGAATCTGAGGTCATGTGACCAAGACAAGCTGTTTATGGATTTTATGAAAAACTGAAAACTAACAGGACATTTTCCTTCCCTTTAGTTTGACATTGGATGATTCTTTTGATCTTTTTAAAAAATCATCTTTTATAATTGCTTTTGATAAAGTATGTGGATATAGTGGTGTTTAAGTCAAGCATTATTATCTAATGCTTCCAGCTTTCGTCTATTTTTATTTTCTTTTTAAGAACTGTAACAGAAAACTTTTTTTATTTTACTCCAGAAATATGGAGATTACAGTCTTTTTTTTTTTAAATTTTACTTTATTTCACTTAAATGTTAAAGATCATAAAAACCTTTAGTAAGGGGATCAGTAAATATATGGAATATACTGTGTACATTTAGTTTTCTTTATGAAATGCTTTCAAATGTTTGTCTTTATGTACACTCATCTTTTCTTACCATAAACAACAGAATATTAAATCTAATATTTAGCATTTGGAAATTATTTTCCTTTGTTACATTTTATGCAGTTTTTTTCCTTGAGCAGATATTACATGATTTTTTATCAATTTTAAAGATTTAATAAACGTTTATGACATTTGAAGTGATGTATGTTCATGTAAACTAAAAAACATCTACACAGAAAGACACTGAAGTTTCTATTTAAACTCATTTTATTGATAACACCTTAACACATTTTCTTGAAGTTAGAGAAACACGTGTAGCACGTAAGAGAACAGAGCAATAATCTGAAGAAGCGGAGAACTAGAGGGTTAATATTATACAGAAGAAATTCAAACTGACAAAAAGAGACAAAGGGAAACCAGAAAGAGCCGACTGCAGAGAAATGATTGAAGAAGGTTGGAAACGGAGGGAGCAGGAAAAAGAGAGACTCCCACGGAAGAGAAACCACCTCAGTGTTGTCAGAGCAGCTTAGTTTCTGCTGCAGGAAAAAAAACAACAAAAAAAAATAACACAGACGTTCAGAGTGAAAATGGCGGCTTCAGAGCTCAGCCTGAATTAACCAGTTCGTCTCTCTGATCCAATTTCTAGACTAAATGCAAAACATTGTCTGTGCTTCATGTGGTGCGACTGCGCCTCCTGCTGGCTGCACTGACAACACTGAGAACCCATAGAAAAGCATGCAAAAGTATCAACACATCATCATCATCATCAATGTCGACTTTATCATAGTCATCCTTAGTGCCACAGTCATGATTATAATAACCCTTACCATATTAATCATCTTCATTAGATCATCTGGAGACAAAAATAGTTATATGCACTTAAAAAGCTGAGAAAATAGAGAAAGGTCGAGTTTACCAGCATTCAGTAGAAAATGAGAACCCAAATAAAATCACCAAAAAACTAAAAGTGTCCTTTTGACTGTCATGCAAAGAAGATGAAAGCTACGCTGCTAGCAGCAGTGCTATAATACTGTGAACTCCCTCGTTTTAAATATGTGAGTCTTATTATGTTGATTTTCAAGGCTAGAAACACACTAAGAAGAACAGAAGAACATCACTTTTGTACTGTACATGCTGCTATTTCTTCTTTTTTCTGGAGAAGGGTTGACCTCTTAGTATTAAAACATGTTGAAGTAGACAAGAGCGTCCTTACTGGATGAGACGTGAGTACGATACAAACTCTCGGTGGTGAGGAAAAAAGGCTTCATCTGACAAAACATCTGAGGGACGCCTGACGCAAAATACAATCCTGTATAATAATATAAGTCATAAAGTGTCCCTCTTAAAACAGTAGCTCAGAATAACTACGGAAGTCCAAATGTGCCCCAATTCAGTAAGGAAAATAAATTATTACTTAAATGTCTTTTAATTATTATAATTTGCAAAAAAATACGTAGATAATTAATGGATTTATTATTCATTTATAATGTGTTATAATAAATCAAATATGTTGGTAATAACAAAAATATTTACAAAAATACAATAATTATCTCTTAGTATAATTTATAAGTTTGACTGTGTGCTCAAATGCACGAGTAAATGAAATAAGTTACCATAAACTTTTAATTAGTGGATTTCACATTTAGATATTAATGTGGTTGATAGGGTATTAAATTAATTATTACACACCCAATTTTCTGGATTCTATTATAATTTTTGGAAAAATATTTGAACTTTTGACACTCCATAGACCTAACTCATTGTATGTCGGCCAAATTAGGTGTGCTATCCCTTTAAGAACAGGTTTTACAGACAGTACTTGCACAATTGGAAAACAACTTAATAAGAAAAAAAAGCACAGTAAAAACATCCACTAAAATAAATAAATAAATACTCAAAATAAATAAAAACCTGAGGACTGTTCACCAAACCGACGGCTGGGTCTCTCTGAATCTCTTGTTCGGACCGAGCGGTGATACAAAACGCGAAGGCAGCCAGTGGTGGACGAAGAACAGCGGAGCTGATCGCGAGTCAAACCTCTTCTAAAACAAATATCAATTTTCAGTGCTGCAAAGTCCATCTGCTCTGCCCTGCTGCCTCTGGCACAAGCACTTTATGTTATGAAAGGCTAATAACACTGTACACAAACCGAACATAATGAAGTAAAAGCACAGAAAAATAAAAAACAAAGCATGAAAAAAAAACGTCCTGGGGTTCAAGGCTCGTTCCTGTTTCTCATAAAACGCCTCCTAAACCTCCCCCAGGGTTTCAAAGAGCACACACTGAAGGCTTTAAATCTACATGCACACACAAATATATTGCACACTGTATTAAAAGACCGACATGATTGAAGCACCAAGCAAAGACAACCTTCATGATTCCCCACTGCTGCAGGTTGGAGTCTTAGTTTCTGAATGTGCTGCATTTGGAAAAAAAGCAGCTTTCTGCTCTATGGCTTCAGAAACGAGAAAGGTCACACAAATCTGAAAGGATCTGTCGTTCAGAGCGCCGACTACTTTTGTCGCTTTCAATTAAAGAAAAAAAAAGAAGAACCTGCTGTTGTGTTTAAGCCAGCAGTGCACGTTAAAAATAACTTCCTTTTTAAGAAGGAGCGCTGAGCTTCAAGCGGGTGTTCATCCGTCTCCAAGCAACAGTAGGAGACACCGGCTGAGCATCCCCGTCTACCCCGAAAATAAAAAGAGCCCCAAGCAGGTTCAGGGAGAGTCACTGAGGCTCAGGTCTGACTGAAAACAGAGGGAGGTTTCAGCAGAGCTTCCTCCTCATCTGACACTTTATGTTTGATGCTTGTAGAAAACAACTACAGACAACATGCTCTTCTTTGTAGGTTGTGCGGCTTTAAAACACGAATCCAAGCTCCTGATTGCAGGTAAGAACAGGTGGAAAAGAAAGTTTTCTTTTTGATTTACTGAGGTGCTTCAGACTTCAGCCTCTTCTGCCACAAACACTACAATTATCTTAAGTATTTTTGTAAAGTTTCCAGTGAAAATATCTCAGTACTCTTGAAATAAGACAACACTAACTTCTAAGCAACATTTTAGGAAGATAAGAACGTGTTTTAAGTCAATTACGAATGAAAAAGTACTAGAACCAAACATGGAGAAGCAGCATTCATCGTCTATGCACCACAAATCTAGAACAAACCTCCAGAAAACTGCAACACAGCCGAAACACTGAGTTTATTTAAATCAGTGCTCCATAAAAATGGAACATTGGCCAACATATTTGATGTGTATTGACTTGACAAAATGTCATATTTGTTACTACTTTCTCAATTGGTGACAGAATTAATTTTGTGTTTTATGATGTGAAGCACTTTGACCTGCCTTGTTGATTAAATATGCTACACAAATAAACTTGATTGATAGTTCCGCTGCAAGATTATTTCACTTATAACATGAGAAAAATGTCTTTTATTATAAGTGATAATATCTGCAAATAGTAATTTTTATCAATATGCAAAAATAATTGACTTAAAACAAGCTGCTATATCTTGCTGAAAAGTTACTTATAAGTTAATTTTGTATTATTTTAAAATGTTTAAAGGTTTTTGCATAGGAAACTAGGCAACTTGATCAGATTTTGTGTTTGTGCAGCGCAGCTAAAAAACAACTGCAAGTTCCTCTGATTGTGTTCAGTTACCTGGAGTGGACTGTGAATGCTACGTCGCTACCTAGCATGATCGCTCACCCACACAGCCTGTACAGATCTGGTCATAAGTTTACCTACTTTCATCAGTTATTGGTTTATTTACTCTGTTTCCCCCCAGCTCCCTCACTTTTAAAGAACAACCAGATGGACTTTTGAGAAAAAGTTTGAATTAATTGCGAATTTTCTCTTATACGTAGAGGGCAAAACTATAAGATAATATAGCCACTTAAACTCTCTTATTATTTCAAACCCAAGTACACTGGACCATCTGGCATGCATGTTGGTGGCAGGTTTGCTGCCAGTGATACCGATGCATTGCACAAAGTTTAAGTAATTATTAAAAAAGAAGACTTGAATACCCAACAAAAATTCAGTTTTTGAGAAACAGACCAAACAAACCAGTTTAAATAAACTGGGAAGAAGATGGGTCAAATATGGAGCCAGAAGCTTAATGTTTTGGTAGAGAGGCAACTTACTTTACCAAATATTAGTGAGGCTTGTATGCATAAATTTGAATTTTTTGTGTTATAAGGGAAAATCCACAGCAAAATCAAACTTCTATGCCCAGTTCTTGCTTTTTAAAATATTTTTTTACCCATTCCACACACACACAAAAAAAGTAAACTAATCCCTTGAAGCCTAAACTTAATCACATCCTTGACTGTATGTAAACTTCTGACCCCTGCTGTATAGTCACACGCTACGTTCAGAAATGTCCCATCCAAAAAGCAACAAAAAACGGCCGAACGATAAAAGTAAAAATACTAAAACCGACGTTTCAGCCATGACTTCAAGTGCAGTATTGTAGCTAACGTAGAAGAAGCAAATTATAAAAATGGCCAATAAGCCTTTTCCACTTAACAGCCACAATAATAATAATAATAATAATAATAATAATAATAATAATAATAGTAATAATTAAAAAAAAACAACAAGAAAACAGCCACTGTTACTATGGGGAATAAAACATGCTTCCTTAAAAAGATAAAACAAAAAAGTTCCTTCAACTCTAAAAACCACTGGCATCAAGAAATCTGAATTATACAAATTACATATACAATTGCAAATGTGTAACAATAATAATCATAATATAGTAATGATAATTATAGATTTTACTTAAAACTTTACATACTGTATTTCCAGTGCAGTGTTTATGTCACACAGGTGTGGATTCACAGGAGGACAAGAGAGGGTCACAAAAATATTGTGGGGGTGGGAGAGAGACCGCAGGTAGGGGGCGCCACACCCCGAATCAAACACCCAGTGAGCTGGAGAGAAGAAGAAGAACAAGGAAAAGAAGAAGAAGAAAAAGAAGAAGCTGTAGAGCGATGGTCCTCAGGAGCTTATTTTGTGAATGCAGACAGAGGCGGGGTCACGGTTGTAGAAGCAGAGGTGCATGCTGGGGGATGGAGGCTGGGAGTCCAGTGAGAGAGGGATTTGATTGTTGAGGCGTGACGAGCCCTGTCCTCCAAGTCAACACTGGATGTGTTCCTTCATGCCTTCCTCTTCCTCTTTTCTCTCCAGCAGATCATTCCTGATAGACACAACTACAGCATTCAACCCTGAAAAGGAGAACAGACGACTAATTCAATCACAAGTTTTACACTCTAAGCTTTATCCAAGTTAAAATTAAGTCTTTATTTCTTCACATTTTGGTTGTTTTTTTTTGTTGTTGTAATCATTTGCATTAGGATGGATATTTATTGTATCGTTTATCATTTATTGTGACAACTCTAATATAAGAATTTTGATTTATTATCAGCATTAATTCCAATTAAAGGTGTTGAAATCCCCCAAAATTGTTAGTTTTACCACTTTCTTCACCTTTTTTCAATTAAAGTATCACAAAATGTCAATAAATTAGAATGAATGATTAAATCCAGGTACTGTGTAGTTTAGTGATTCACATTTCACTTCTTTATGTGACTTGTGTCCTAAAGAAGCACATTATAAATGAATAAGTCTGACGCAATAAGCAATAAATAAATTAAAACAGTTTCAATCATTTTCACTTGCATAATTTATTGTTTTTCTCTTTTCTCTCTTTTTATCAAAAACTGCATGGTAAAAGTCTTCATGCAAACACTTTTTAAAGATAAACAAGGACATTGCTGCAGACCTGTCCTGGTGTTTTTGTGTCCTCCTCTCTCTTCCAGCCAGTGGAGACAAACAGTTGTCCTTCCAAAGTTTGAAGGTCTTTGGCCTCTAATCAAGGGTGTTTCAATGGTATCAAACTTTTAACACAGACAAACCAGCACCAAGTGCAGCAGCCGCATTTATTTGACTTCCTGGCGAAATCGTTCAAAAAGCCTTGAAAGAAACTAATTTTTTTACCACAACAGGATAATATCAAATCTTAAACTGACTTGTTTTTACTAGAAAATGACACATGGGATTACAGCTGCAGTCCCAAATGATGCCGTTAAAATAAAAAGTACCTGAAGCATTTAATTCCATTTATGATGTGCTTTTTAAAGTTAATCAGAGTTTTTAACAACTTCCTGGGTTTTAAGTATTATGGCAATAACTAACAATTACTTTAGCAATCAATTATTTTGGTGATTAAGGACTTAATCACATTTTTAAAAATTGCCAATTTCTGCATTTTTTTCATTTAGTCATTTAAGTCTTTTTGTACAAAATTAGAAATACATAACATTGTAAATAAATAAATAATTTGATTACTTTTTAAAATAATAAAATAAACATTTTATTGCCTAAAATACAATTAATAATTATTTCAATAATTCATTCACTATGATTAGTTCGATGTGTTATGATCAAACAATTGAAGGATTTAAATGGATTTGGAGCTAAATTGGGCTCATAAAGTGAAAAAAATTAAATTAATATTGGAACTGAAAAACAGTTCAAAACTACGTTTCAGATTCACGTTGTTTTTTTTTCCAAACATTTTCAGTGTAAGATTAAGCTACTGAATTTAAAAAAATATTTATTTGAAGGGTTTTTTACAAATCTTTCTAAAAGTTGCGGATACATTTGAAGGAACGCTCTAATAATTTTCTTCCTGTGAGATTTTTTAAACATGCTGTGAATGAGGCGGCCATCTGCTGCCGTGCTGCCCAGTTGGCTGGCTCGTACCTCACTGGAGAGGCGCAGCTGGCGCGCCTGAGCAGTGGAAGTGGATGTTCTGCCACTTGCTGTCTCTGCGATGCCAGACACGCGTTTCCTCCGACTGGCTGGAGCGCGGCCGGCCCTGGTTGTCGACAAACTGAGTGAGCCGGATGTACGCGATGCAGGCGGCGTCCTCGCCGATCAGGTGGACGTGGGGGTTCAGGATGGTGGTGTGGATGGGCTTGTTGTTCTTAGCCAAAACTGACAAAAATAAAGACATTGCTTATTTTAGAAAGGAGATAAAAAGAGATCTACAGTGTATTGGAAAAGAATTTATACTCCTGGAAGGTTTTCTCATTTCTGCGTAACAATGACAGCCCTCAATGTACTTTATTTATTTCACTGTTAACTGTGAAATTGTAAACAAAAGCACAAAAAAGGCTAACTAAAAAAAAAGTACTTTTATTTACATTACATTTTCTGCTTAAGAAGACATAAATTTGCCACGGAAGAAAAAAAAAGATGAAATGTCTTCGAGGGCCAAATTTGTGCTTTTCTTAAATTGCACTCAGGGGCCACACAAAAATAATCCAGGGGCCACAAATGGCCCCCAGGCTGTACTTTGGACAAAAGAGAATCCAATTAGTTTTGAAACAATTAATCAGATTAATTGTAATAAATTGATTATTGAAATAATTTAGTAATCGATTCACTGTTAACTGAAGAATACAGACTCAAAAAAAGGCCAATTACTGAAAATACACCACAATCAAAGTAGCAATTAAATCTAAACTATAAAATTAATATACATTTTGCATTTAAGACAAAAGAAAACCTTTGTTTGTAAATCTGTTTTACCCAGAATTTCTCTAGTGGCATTTTTAGCTTCAACTGAGAAATGATGTGAGGGAATCTTAGATCTTAGAGAAAGTGGACTAAATATAGGAATAGAGGAATCTCAGAGGAATCAGAGGGAAACAAATGTTTATATCTTACGGTTCTCAAAGTAGAATCTGTGGAAATCCATTCCCTCTACCAGGTTTCCCAACGCCTCCGGCTCAAACGAAGTCAACCCAGGATCGCAGATCTTACTGACAACAGAACAGCAGGGCTTGTTTTCAAGACCCCAAATTATGCAAATGACACAAAACATTCAACAGATTCCAGACTCACGCGTAAGCGTCAAAGTCTCCATTGTTGATGGCCTCAATCAGCTGTTCGGTGATCTTGATGATTTCTTGTTTGCGCGCTGCAGAAGACAGAAGAAAGACGTATAAACAAAGGTAGCCAACAACAGAGGCTGGACTGAAGGAGGGAAGTTAGTTTAGTCATTTAAATACAACCAAACAGATGCTCTGGCAAAAGCAGCCATGACTCCACACACATAGCAGTTACTTTATTTTACAGAATTAATGAAAAGACAAAGTGGGAATTAAATGATTAATCAATCATTGGAAATAATCATTAACTAATTTAGTAATCAATTAATTGTTGACTGGAGTCTACAGACTCAAAAAAAAAGCCATTTGCTGAAAGAACAACATTGTCCAAACAGTAATTAAGCCAAAATATACAAAAATAAATACATTTTGCATTTAAGATAAAAAGCTTTATCTGTTTTACCCAGAACTCCTCAAGTGTTGCCGTTTTTGCTTCGCCTGGTTCAAAATCTGTACAAAGAAACTCCCATTTAAGCAGCTTTTGCTGTCCAATTATTAATCGATTAACAGGATAATCATCAACAGATACGTCC
The DNA here is from genome assembly GCA_903066825.1 of Alfaro cultratus. NCBI lineage: Eukaryota > Metazoa > Chordata > Actinopteri > Cyprinodontiformes > Poeciliidae > Alfaro > Alfaro cultratus. Next base: position 41,758 of record CAEFZX010019248.1, on the reverse strand, counting down.
TACACTGTATTGATGTTACGTCAAGCAGAAAAGGCAGATTTTTTCACGTTGATGTTTTTTTTTTAGCTACAGATGCATCAAACATTCACTAAAGGAATGCTGTGATGAATTGTAGGTAATAAACGGCTTATTTTCTTATTTTAAAAAGGAACTGAATTATTTGTTTATTTGCATCTTTTAATGTAACTAATATTTAAAATAAGCTTAAGTGGTTAAATGAAAAATATACAAAAAATTAAAAATAGAATTTTTTTCCCTGATTAATCGACAGAATAACCGATTACTAAAATAATAATTAGAAGCAGCTCTAAAATAAACAAGAGAAAAATCTCAGCAACTTCCAGATGTTGATCCTGAACAGTTTAGTTTATTAAGAGAACACACACACACACACACACACGCGCGCGCGCACACACACACACACACACACACGGCACATCATCCAGTATCGTCACAAGCAGTGTCACCTTTTGTATTGAAATACAAGTTAAAGCAGCCACCTGCAATCAGCTGTAATCTACCAGCAGAGCATCAACGAGGTTTAATGAAGCTAAAGAATATAAATATAAACCATCTGCATTTAGATCAACATGATCTACTTCACTCTGCCGAACATGCTTCAGATGTTAGCATCAATCCCAAACTGAAGACCAAAGTCATCTGATCACAGCCTCTGATTGGCCACCAATGCAGCAAGGGGGGCGGGGTTTGCTGTGGGGCTTAGTACTCACTCTGGGATGAGGACAAGGAGGGGCTGGAGGGGGAGTGGGAGGGAGGTGGGGGAGTGGTGTGTGCAGGTGGAGGGGCCGGCTTGGTGACGGGGGCCGGCGCCGAGGCGGCGTCGCCGTCGGGTGCAGCGGGCGGCGGCACCCTGCGGACGCTGCTTACCAGGTCTGTGAGCCGCGACACTGAGGGGTCCAGGATGGACGGACAGATGGATGGATGGATAGAATGATAGAGGAATATAGAAGAAATTACAAACAATAAGATGGGAAAAAACATGAAAAACAGAAAAATGAAGCAATGGGGAAATTTTGAGTCAATTTAAAAGCTGTTTTAATTTTATTAACTATGTAAATAGTTTTTGATACTGTTTTATTTCAAATCCTCATTTTTGGGTGGATTAAAACAGGAATTTGTATTTTTTAATAGAAAGAGTTAATTTGCTATGTGATTTAATGTAATTTATGCTGCTATACTTAAATGAGAAGATTAAATAAACCTTTACTTTGTTTTTTTTAAATATATATATAGTTTTGAAGAAGAGCGATGTTAGCAACAGAGTTACAGAAGTTACTTTATTAACAGCTTCATATAAAATGTGTTATTTTGCAATTACATTTAGTTTTTTTCCTCTAGTTTTCAAATTAACAAGACTTCTAGATAAGTTTTCTTTTTCTTCACAGTTTACATAAATTGTCTTTTGACAAATTTTCATATTTGGCATTTTTATGTTTTAAAAAAACTTTGCTCTTGTTCTTTTTGCACCTTTATCAGGGTTGTCAGTGGACTTATAAAGCTTATTATTTATTTTTGGGGGTAAAAAATGACTGCCTTTTCTTAGATTTGTACTGAGCACTAGAGTAACTTTTGTGAAATATTGTATCTTGTTTTGGCTATTTTCCATTATTTTTTAAAGACTGTTTTACTGAGGACATCCTGTAACTATGCAATGTTCTGTAATCTGTCCAAGCTTCTCATCATGCTACATCTTGGCATGGTATCAGAGGAAAAGCAGATGCCAGATAAATGACTATAACTCTCATTTAGAGGTTGTTTACTGCTGAGTCTGTTTTGGCTCCTGCCCACTTACTCTGCATGGGGACAGCAGGGGTGTGTGGAGGGGAAGGGGCGGAGAGGGCAGCTGGAGGCGGAGTGCTGGATCTACCTTCTCCGTCGGTGATGGGCCCTGAGCCTCTACGCACAGAGCCCAACAGGTCAGCGAACTTCGCAGCTGCTGATTTTGGGAAGGGAGGAACATGGAGGCGTTTGAATTTCAAAGAATCCACAAACTTCCTCGCCGTGAGCAGTTGTTATGAACAACATTTCCTTTTAACACTTTCTGCATAATATTCTGACAAAATCCATGCTTGGAAATGTGAGAAAAATAACACAACACGAGAATTAAGCAGCGCTGTTGTTGTTTTATTTGACGCCATGAGAGGGAGCCAAAGAGTAATTCAGAAAACAGCTGGAGGATTGACTTGAGGAAATTGAATTTAAAGCAATTTAATATATTTGTTCTAGGGCTGGGCAATATGGATTCAAAATTAAATCTCAAATTCTTTTCTACCAGATCCAATTTAACTGATTTATTTTACTTGCTTTCTTTCCGAGAAAAAAAAGGCTACAAGAACTTTTAACTACAAGAATATGGTCATTAGCAGAATAAAGATGCAATTTTACCAGAAGATTGTCTTAAAATTAAGAGGAAAAAATATTTTTCAATGAGAAAAAATTATTCCAGAGTGACCAGCTCAGTCCGTATGGTTTTCCTTGAAATAGACTTTGTCATTTGCTCTCGCTGATAATAATAATTTGATTATAATTTGATAATGGGGTGTTAGAAGATCAAGTTTGTCCTATAACTTAGTAAGATGATCAACATTCTAAAGTTATAAAATTACTACCTGTTTCTCCTGATATTATGAGATTATTCTGGTAATTAAAAAAAATAGTCTGCCCTTATATTCCGTCTTTATTTATTTAGACTTTGAATTAGAGTGTAAAACAAGATGGCCGCACTGGGAGTGTCGACAGCACTATGAACTATGGAAACACAAAGAGTGCACTGGAGAAAAAATCTTGATTTTCAGAACACTAAAACAGAAAAAAAATAATAATAATAATTTAAATTGATGAATTAATAAACCTGCTTTATTGCCCAGCCCTAATTTGCTCATTTCTCAATACTGTTAGTAAATGTTTAAAGAGGCTCAGGTTAAAATCTAAAAATCAAATTTAGCAAAAGTCAGGAATCCTCTGGGATTTAGTGTCGCTGAACAGCAGCAGGTGGATGATTTTAGTCCATGCAGGGATCAAATGGACCCTCCCCCCCACAAAAAAACAACAAAAATGTTTTTTTGGTATAAGATCTGAATGTTAGAGGCTGAACCTGGCCGTCCATGCTGACTTACAGTGCACAGCAGCTGAGGAGCCCTGAGTGCTATCAGGCTGGGAACTTGTGCTGGACTGCGCCTTAAGTGAGCTGTTGTCTAAGCTCTTTCCTGACAACATGCACACACAGAATGAGACCAAACACAAGTAAATCAAGAGATGAAACCCAGGTGGATGTTTTCCACCAGAGAAACAACACAATCGAGAAATAACAAAAGGAGCGGCGGAGACGACTCCACGGGGGCTAGTAAACACGTAAAGACCTGATTTCTGTCCTCACACTGAGAAATTAAAGCAACTCCTTGGTTGAAGCAACTAAAGGTAATCATTGCCATGGTTAATGACTCAATTTCATTCAGATTTACAGCTGGGGCTGCTGCTGCATATGGGGTTTTATTGTGACATTACCACGATTCTCACCAGAGAGTAAAAGATTGATGATGACAAAGGTGATGGCTGCAGTAACGAGAAAAAATACTCATACTGTTTGTTCACTTCATTTTCTTAAAACTACAATGTATATTTCTCTAATTTGTATGTGACAGAGCAACACAAAGTAGAACAAAACTTTCAAGTGGAAGGAAAAGAGTAAATGACTTTCAATACTGGTGAGAAAAAAACTGAAAAGTTTGGTGTATAACTGTCTTTACAATGATAACCCCCAGTGCAAATATACCTTGAAAAGTTACTTGTTTGGTAAATAGAGTCCATATGAATGTAGTTTAATCTCAGTGGTGATATGTGAAGACCTTAGAGAATGGGTGTCCAAACTGCAGGCTGAGGGCCATTTGTGGCCCTTGCACTGATTTTACGGTCCCCAAACTGCAGTTCAAGAATGATACAAATTTGATCTGTTCAGTAAAGGTGATTGATGTAAATGGAGACTTTCTATGTGGAATCAGGGTGAAATTATTACAGGCACATTTTTCTTAGAATGGAAAATGTAAAGTATGACATAAAGTATTTGTATTTTTACAACCAAACTTTTATAATAGGTAGAACCACGTCCATCCAGACACTTTATTGAAAAGCTAAATTATTAAACTTGGCTAAATATGGTAGACATTTTGAAAGAAAGTGACCCAAACCCTGTCCTTATAGAGAGAATAAACTTGTTTGATCAAGTAAAACAAAAAAGGAAAACTAGATGCCTTTCTTTTACTAAAGCAAACAAGCAAAATCCTTTTATGTTCTGGATCTACAATGAATAAAATCCCTGTCCTATATAAACTACTTTATTTGCTTGATTTTAGTTTTTTATTTTCTATTTGGTGCCACAATTTTGGCAAACACAGCATAAAGTTTGCCCACTCCTGCCTTAGAGGTTTATTTGAGAACATTGGCGACCAAAAAACATAATAAAAACCAAGAAACACAGCAAATGGGTCAGGAGTCGAATGGGAGGAGGTGATAGAAAAAACAGGACAATTATGTATAAGAACCTGGTGGAGATTGAAAAAACTTGAGATGGATGTGAAGGTTCAACATACAACTGGAGCTCTATGTCAAGACTTTGACATTGTTGTTCACAGATGTTCTCTGTCTTACACGACAGTTTGAGCTAAAACATAAAAATTAAAAAATTAAAAATCAGTCTTCAGATCTTCTTAGCAAAAGGTGATTCTATAAAGTATAGCCTCAGTGAAGCTGAATACAAACACTCACCACCCTTCATATTTTATTTACAAAACATTTTAGATGCCATGCAACTTATTACTTCACACTTATGCACCACTCTATGTGGATCCATCCAAAACATTCAATGAAATCCTCTGAAGTTTGTAGTAATGAGTGAAAAGGTTGAAGGAGAATTGATACTTTTGCAAGACATTCATTCACCTGGTGCAGATGAATGTGATTCTTAAAAAGAACCATGCATGTGGGGAAAATCCCAATGAAGGTCTGCACACTTCCATCTTCTAAGAGCAAGGGTAACATCAGAAACAATAACAAGTAACCTCCAAATCCACAATGTTTGACTTATCAATAACTTACAACAACCCTGTAAATAACAAACTCAGTAAACATTCTTCAGAATAACTATCCGTCTCAAAACAAGCAGCATAAAATGTAACTGAGTCTAACAAGTAGTGTGGTATTGAGGCTAATACAACAGATTGCATCCTTCAAAAGTCAACCTGGGTGTTGGATTACAACGCAGCTGTCCAGCACTAACCTGACAAGACCCCAAAAAGACTACGAAGGCACAAACTGTTCCAGACGAGCACGAGCGACCCCTCCTCACGCGCTCACCTAGCCCATGAGGTGTTCTCTGCGCTGTCACCCCCGTTTAAATCTCAAGATCCATAAAAGTGCCGTGTGAGACGAATGCCTTCCAGGGGTGGCGCTAGAAGAGTGGCGTGTGTTCACTGTGTCACCTCTCTGGGCGGTCCGTTGCGGTTTCCAGCCACCAAAGCTAAATTTAGGTGGCCTCCCCCTTTTTTAGCCTCAATGTCTCTGTCAAAGGTGCCCCCACGCTGCCCAAGCCCCCTACAGGGGTGTGGTGGTAGGGCTGAATTTGAGAGAGGAGGACTGTGTCCTACAAAGTATATTGACAATTCATTAGTGGTTTTTATATGGCCAGTGAAATAAAATCTTAGCCAGATGTTGGTAACAACCCAGGTTATCTAAACACATTTTAAGGAACATTTTTTAAAAAAATGATGGGTTAAACTGGAATAAAAGAGGAATAGAAAGCCAAAAAGAAATCCCAGTGTCAAAACAATGTCAGTATTTAGAAGCAGATACTTTCACAAAAAAGTCTGTTGCAAAACATACTTGCTGTATTTCTAAACTATTTAATGTCCCAGTGAGCGTCACAATATGCATTTCCATTGACCTTAAAATTGTGCAAAATGGAATTACAAGTATAAATTTGCTACATTGAATTACATAAATTTTGAAAAAACTCACTTTGCTTTTGCTCTAAGAAGAGGTGATTTTTCAACTTCAAAGAAATTAATTTATTTTGCAAAACTGCAACGGAAGCACTTTTGTTTTGAATCACAAGTCATGTGCTCAACAAACCAAAGCTACCACTGGCAAGAAAGATGAAGTAGATGACAGGAAATGTAATTTTAATGTCAAAACTTATTCACATGTCATTTTCATTGAATTTTCTACTGCAAAGGGATGTTTGGAAGCAATAAAGGGAGTATATTACGTTTCTAGAGGTCATGCATTTCTGTTATTAATGCTATTAAAGGATCAAACCAATCAGAAGAAATATAAGAAAGTCAGATGGTGTGTTTGGGTTTCCCACATTACATCGTAAACTACCCGATAAAATCAAAAACATTCAGTTTATTTGCTCCCTCATGAAACTGTCGTTGCTGTGACGACATAACTTCAACACAGCTTTCAAGGTTTAAAGGTTTTTCTGAGGGTAACAGGATGGGCAAAGCCATACTTTTTTTTTTTTTTTTGATCAACTCTGTAGCAAAGTTTCTGAATATATCTGGATCTACATACTTAAAGTTTTGGCAGCCTCAAGCCTTCAATATTCTGCTGTAAAAATTGTTTTCTCAGCTAAAACGTGAAGTCGTACCTTTCAGCCACTCAGTAATAGCAGCACAGCAGTTGGTTGCAAAGGAAATTGAAGGCAGGCTGGTGAAGAGACGTTGCTGACCAGGGAGATAAACCCTTTTCTGAGGCAAGTCTGCAAGGACTGCTTTGTGTTAAAAGAGAAGCACTCTGAAATTTTACGTCTTTTCACATAAAATCACACATTGGAAATGGCAAAGATTGGCATCATGCAAATTTAGATTATCTGGATAATTCTGGGAACAAGTCAGTCAATCAAAAATTATAACTGAACCCTAAACAAATTGGTCTTAATGTGGCTTAAAGAACTACGTTGGGTTGGATGCCGGATTTGTCTTTCTCTTCACAACAGCAATACAATAACTCTTTTTATTTCTTTAAAAAAAGCAGATAAATTAACTGCTTCTTTTCCACTTCATTGTTGTTTTGTCTTTCTAACTCTGGTTTGGCTTTCATGCAGTTCTCAGCTGTGCTTGGTAGGGAATTTTTAAAAAAATCACAAAGAGGAAGAGAAGATGGAAGTGCACATTCTGTTCTGTGCTTGACACTGAAATGAAGCATTCATGACCCCATTTAGACACATTGTACTCAGCTGAGATGTCGAAAGCGGGGCTTTTTCTCTGTGCTGAACTCCGCAGGCTAAAAAAAATCAGACACACCCACAGAAGCTAAAAAAAAGAATTGAAACAAAAGCGCAGTGTGGAGTTTCTTTTCTAAAATGCAGGCTATGTTCTGCTCAGCGGCAACTGCGCCAGCTGAATATTCGAACAGGCGTGTCGGTATTTTGAGGAACGGATTACTCAGGATCCTCGATTCAACCCAACATATTTGATGAGAGCCAAACTGAAGCAGCTGAACAAGACGTAATATTTTACAGCCCTTCGCTCACCTCTCAGATACACCAACAATCGCACAGGTGACAAAATGCATCATGATGAGGCAATGCAGCCGCGCTCCACCAGGGGTCAGTAAAATGTTAGCTTTCAGCTGATTTAAAGACAGCAGAAACATCAGACACATTTTTATTTTTTATGAAGAATTCTCTCAACAATTATAATGTGCTGCAGGATCTTTACGTGGGCGTTTACACACAAATAAAAAGAGGACATGGAGTTATTTTCTCCCCTTATTCAAAATCCAGAACACAAGCAGGAAACATCCAGTGACAAGGGCATTTATCAGCGGTTTCCATAAAATATAAAATCAGGATTCCAGCAACCTTTAAAAGTCCAAACTCTATAGTTTATCAGGACTTGAAAAAGATGGATGGAACGAAAGAAGGAAGGAAAGACAAATGATTGGTTATATTAATTAACTGAGGATGGAAGGAAGATGGATGGATGGAATGACTGAATGAATAAAGGACAAAAAGAAGGCAGGAAGGAGGAAACAAAGGAAGGAAGGAGGAAAGGAAGGAAAGAAGTATGAAGGAAGGAAGAAAGGATACTATATAAATGGATGGATGGATAGAAGGAAGGATGGATAAATGGTTGGTCATATAAATTAAAGGACGGACAGATGGATGAACAGATGCAGGGTAAAATAGATGGATGAACTGATAGTCAAACAGAAGGATTGACGCTTTGATGAATGCTAAAAATGGTTGGATGAACAGATGAATGAATGGTTTAAATGGCTGGATTGATGGATGTACGGACAAATACATGAATCCATGAATGGCTGGATCTGTGGATGAATGGATAGATGGACAAATGGTTGGATGACAGAAATGCTTGGACGGACAGATTTACTGTAAGACAAATAACATGACTGATTGATTCATGGATGAAGGATGAACAGATGGATGAACAGAGAGATAGACAAAGAGATGGGGAGCTAGACAGTGTTTGTAAATAATTTTCATTTTGACACTGAGACTCAAAATATTTCAGTCCCACAAATAACAAAGACAGAGAAAAATAGGCTTAATTTTAGAGGCTGTGCAGGTTGTTACAACAAATATTCACAGAGTGAATCTTTTCACAAAGAGGCTCTTTCTGTAACCAAGCTGTCAGGACCACAAACCTGCCTCTCTGAAAAAGAAGAAACCCTGCTGAAAATCTAAGTAAGCTACCAAGCAACCAAAAAGAAGAAGAAGAAAAAAATTATTTCCTCCGCTGTTGTAAAACCTACTCATCTGCCTGATATGATATTCACGGATGCAGTTACACAAGCTGGCTGCCTAAGAAACTGCATCATAAAAACATCAAGTGTTTGTAAAATAAATCCTGTAATTTACTGCTTCTTTAACGTCAGCAAACAGAAGCTCAGACTCGTTTGTATCGGTGAGGCCTTACCTTTCACATCCTCGTCCTCCACGGTGGTGTTGCTGCTGTCTGACGACTCCTGGAGAAGAAAACAAATCAACCAATCACTTTGTGTTCAGGCACAGCAGGGGATTCACACTGAGCAGGATACACATAAAGACGTCTGTCACATGAAGGATAAACAAGGTAAATCTGCACAGGCGGGACACAGGCCAGCAGGGGGCGCAACCTGTCATGACACATCATGAACAGCAGCTCATCTATTACATGTGCAAACCGTTCACAACAGGAAGCCAAAAGTCCTGCACATGTTAGAAAGAATCATTGTTAAAACTGTGATATCAAATCAAACTGTGAAATCTGCGTGACTTGTGACCTTAAAGCTCCAGTATGTAACTTTTATAAATTACATTGCATTAAAAGGTCGCTTGAAAATGATCTCAAAACAACGTCATTATTGTTTACCGACAATATTTTGTTACTGCGACAGATCTACCAAATTTTCCTGCAATGGGAAGTTATTTCTTAGCCATTAGCACATTTAGCAGTGTGTAAATGAGGATGATTGACAGCGCTAAGACCCTCCTCCTGGCTCTGATTGATTGTTTTTGGTCGGGAGCTGTGCATTTTTGTAGGCAGCAATATTAGCTCAAGGATGAAGTGGTGAAATCTATCTTTTCACAGATTATTTCCCTCATATTACACTGTAAGACTATAGTGACAGTTTTAACTAATAAGTGAAAAGCTTTTTTATACATAAAAGTTACATACTGCAGCTTTAAACACTTTCTGCATACTTCAAAAAATGTTTTTCTGAAACTTTAAACTGGAGGAGCCTTTTCTACCTTTCTCAAAATCATAAGCAGACAGACGAGCTTCTCACAGAAAGATCGGCTGTCATCCCGGGCAGAGCGGCACGCCGTTCAGATATATTTATCCACCTATCTATCTGCCTGCCTTTCTGTCACTCCTTTCGCCAGAAGAGCAGTTTCTGATTTCCAATTAGCAGAATAAATGGGTCTAAATTCCCCTGCACGAACAGGGTGCTGAGAGACTCCATGACCTGATTAGTGAGTGCACACGTTCACCAACAGCTTCAAGAGCACAAAAGTGGATTTTTATAGCCTTTAAAAGAGCAGCCGGTGACCTGAGCAGAGGAAGAAAGAGCAAGGAGGATGTTAACTGCATTTCTGCCAAGAAGAGGGGGAGGAAACTGTAACATTTGTTAGGCTCTAAATATCTGATCACACCTTCTGTTTGTTTCTTTGCACATTTTGCAAATTTATGACTCATATTTATAAAGCAGTTTATCAGCATTCTGTCCTAAAATCGTTAGATGTCACATTGACTTTAGTACTAAAGAATAAGTATTCTGCTCTAAATTAGATGGGTGTCAAAAACTTTAACGTTTCCTTTGAGTATGAAACAAGTTTATAAAAACCGAATGTCACAGAAAACTCAGTCATGCCTGGGTGGAAGGGATCTTTCTGCAAACTCATGCAGATTCATGCACAACGTCCTAATACATACCATGTAAAAACATGTTTTCTGTAATAACTACTATCAGAAGTTACATAAGCTGAACAAACATAAGAGCACGTTTACGTGCAAAACAGATCTTTGACTCTTCATGAGAGATAAGAATTGGATAAAGTGTCTCACTAATACAGCTAAGCCTCACTGAAATACAAAATTGTATTTTAATAAGCTGAACAAATATGGTACAGAATTGATTAATGCCAGTTTGTCAATTAAAATTTACTATGATTTTATAAAAAAATGAAAATGAATTAAAATCTTTTCACTTTTTCCAACACAAGATAGATATGATCAATAATTTCACTGTTTTGTTTAAACATACTGTATACAAAATAAGGAAGTTTTTAAAGAACACTGATAAATAATTGTGGGGAAAGTTTTTTTTTTGTTTGTTTTAACTCTGCCATTTTTGCAGAATATTCTAATACCAGTTCATCTGGATTACATTGATGCATTATTGACATTAGAGCCAACAATGCAGGCGAGTTGAAGGGAACCATTAAAGCAACTTGGGTCCATTAACACAACAGCAGAACAACAAGCTCTGCTTTAATTCAGTAATTCGTGCAAAATTAGACTCCAACAAGCACTGAAAACACACATGGAAAAACTTTTTAATAGGCTAAAATTTCTGTACTAAAAATCATCCTTGGTTGGTTTTGTGTCTGAACACTATAACATTTTAATTTGTGACTATGGGTAATCAATCCATAAACAAACAAATTTCACCTTTCGTTCCTAGTTAACTAAGTAGGCTTAGCTAACTTTTCAATTATACTGTAAATTAGGGAAATGCACCTGCATGTAGGAAACACATTTATGAGGAAGTTAGAGTAAAAAAAGTTCCTGAACTAAAAGCCAGGCAGGAGCAAATAGTTTGCAAGCAGAACTTCGTAAAAACAAAAATCCTCAGCAGATCTTCCTGCTGCAGGTCTGTTTATTTACAAAACTGGTTTACAACAAATACACATGCAGAGGTAAGAAACATATTTTAGCTAATCTCAGCTTTTTTAAATAACAGGATAAATATCAGGAGTTCAATTTCTACCACACTCCCACAAACACTAAACCCACACACAATGCAGTGGTGCACTCACACGAATGCATGTTAAAAACATGTAAAAAGGATAGGAGAAGGAAGAGGAGGAGAATGAGGAAAAAACAGGATGAAGAATGTGGTCCAGACTTGGGAATGGCGAATACCTTTGTCCTGTCCACCGGATTATGGATGACAGTTGTCTGAGGTTCCTGGAAGAAGAGGAGGGGAGGTAGAAGAAGATGGAGGAAACGTGAGAGAAAGAGCAGAATATGAAGTAAATGTAGATAGAAATGGTAAGTAAAGAAAAAAAAGAGAGAAACAACAGAAGGAAACGCTGGTGAAGGAGATGGGGGTAGAACCCTCCAATAAAGCGACAGAGTGGGTGGATGAGCTGAAAACTGTAATTTGGAGTAAGCTCTGCTCCCTGCAGACTAATGAACAAGGAACAGACACAGTCATCCAACCAAATAGCTTAAAATCCCCACATCAAACTAGCTTTCAACTTCAAACAATACGCTACACCAAACTACCCAAAGACACTTGTGCAAGGAAAGCACAGATTTCCCCACAGCATGCATTGTAAAAGTCAACCAACTGCGTCCTTTTTTTAAACCTGAACTTATCTGACTCTGTTGTAAAACAGCAGGAACGTATTTCTGGACCAGCCAGCTGTGCATGTAGTAGTTTGACCTGCATGTTCTCAATGACACAAACAAGCAATGAACCTTGTGGATTGTCAGAAATCTAAAGGGACGAATCAGCCAGCTCATTTATTATGCATGTAGTACTCTGTGGCATAGATCTCACAAGGGGTTGGCAAACCCTGCACAAAACCCCCAACACACCCCAGGATAAGAAATAAGAAAAAAGGTCAAGCAGATCTAACACCCTCAATTCAACAGAGATGATAGACCAGAAAGAAGTCCAACACTATTCCCTTCTCATTTCTGCAGGCCCTGATTCCTCATGACTCAACCCCTTTAACAGGTTTTTTATCCCCCCCCCTCCATTTTCTACAGCTGTTCTCACTCTTCACTCGACATACAGTAAATCAGAACCCATCGGCGCCCTCCATATCCTCTACAGCACTCCTCTCTCTGCGGGAAGTGACACCTCTCTGATGACCAATCATTACTCCTCTCTTTCTCTCTCTGTGATGCTCCGGGTGTTGCCTAGGCAACCGTCTCCTAGGGAAACAAGCACTGATGGCAACTCGGATAATGATGGTGGCAACGATGAGTGAGAACAAAGTACCTGGGGTGTGATTGCTGATGCCATCGTATGATCCGATGGAGGGAGGGAAGTGATCTCACTTAGGTTCAATTAAACTGATTCAGTTTTAAAAAACAAGACAGAACTGGTTTGAAAATATGTATTGCAAATTCCTCCACCGGATCCAACAGCTTCCAGGTCAGATGATTAGAGGTTTGTGGAAGTGAAAGCAGTCTCCTCCTGATTAGGAAAAATGAAACGCTAACTAGTTTGAGTCCCTGGCAGAAAAAAAAACCAAACCTCTGCCCCTCCAAACGCTCTCAGTTCCTTTCAAGGATCAGAGAATCTGTCTGTTCTACAAACAGCGTCAGTGAACATTTAATTTATTAATTTTTTTACAAGAGTCTTAAGCTCTTAAATGTAACTCTCCCCTTAAACTCTCTGCGCCTGAGGTTAGTACATAAGTGGACTTCACAGCCACACATGAAAAACACACAGCCTGGTTTAGAAACACGCTCGTGTGGCTGCACGTGTTGTTTTTTACTCAGCACAGTAGAAGATATTATAGATTGTTATTACATGCTCAGCTGTGTTACATATCACAGTTGGTGAGATCATGAGAGCAGCATCTGGAGCTATGTTTCCACCCATTTATAACTGTGGCCTGTGGGGGATAAGTGGGAATATAGTGACTGGCAAATGTATTTCACAAGTAAGTTGAGAGAATATACAGGACCTACTTTTAGAAAATTGGAGTTTAAAAAGAAAAATACAATTTCAATGTGGATTTATAACACAAATAATGAATTTTCTGTAGCTTGGGAAGAAGACTGAAGAGCAAAAGATATTTTCCAGAACTTCCTGTTCTCACATGGTGAAGAAACTGTACTAATGCTGAAATAATTGAAAAGATTATTAAAATAATAGTCATCTAGTTTTCCTGGTCTTCAACACCAGCTTGAAAAAACAGAAGGCAGATATTAGTACTTAACTGATTTGAGTTTTTGGAAAATCACTGCAGCTGAAATTATGTCTTTGGTATTCGCTGCCAATTTTATAATTGCCTTAATATTTTTACCAAACTTAAACTTAATTTTATTTCTTGCTTCATCATTTATCTACTTATGATGTTATGATGGTTGTGAAGGACTTTGGTCAACTAAAGTTGTTGTAAATATGGTACATAAATAAACTTTGATTTGACTTGAACTAATTTAGGAATCGACTAATCGTTAACTGGAGCATATAGAGTCAAAACTATGCCATTTGCTGAAAGAATAACATATTAAGAGAAGTAATTAAAACAAAACTGTACAAAATATTTACATTTTGCATGTAAGATATAAGAAAATATGTGGAATAATTATAGTTTCACCTGGCTAAAATTCTTTGAAAAATCTCTTATTAGGCACCTTTGCTATCAATTAATTATTTTTTTTCATTGCAAAATTAATCACTGTATTGTGTTGTTAGAAGTATTTTTTTAGTTGCAGATGCATCCTTCGCAATACATGATCAAGCGTTCACTAATTGTATTTTAGGCAATAAAATATTTATTTTGCTATTAATTTGTTTATTCCCCATTATGACTAAATCTTAATCTGATTTGTACCAGGTTAAAACTTTATATAATGGCTGCTGATAATAAGCATTAGGACAAAAAGCGCACATACAAAACTGAAGAAGCTTCTTGTTGCAGCTTCTATCTCAATCCATCAGATTTGAAACATAAACAAAAAAGATTGATTGAGATGTTATTTGACCGAAGTTTGTGTACCTTTAGATAGTTTTGCTACAGTAAACACACACTGGCAGTCCCTGCAGGCTGTCAGTGTCCAGTCATTTTTAGAAAACTTACACAGACGGGTAAAATGCCACAGCGGCACAAAACCAACCTGAGTGCAAGTCACACAGCATCCCCAGCTGCCACAGGGAAATGTCTCCTGACACTACCTGCTGATTTAAAACCTAACCAGCCGATGATTACCTTCAACTGACGGATGCACACAGAAGTAAACACAAACAGGGAGCAGTGGGGAGAAGACAGAGGGCTTTAAGGCACAAACACACATACAGACTGAGGTGAAGGGAGGTTGGGAGGTAAATACCAGAGCAGGTGAAGGGATGTTTCCTTTGGGACTGGTGACTATGCTGTTTTTGGTGCTGTTTGTCTGAGGCTGTGCAGGAAAGGAGAGGAAAAGGGAGGAGACACAACAAGAGTGTTAACAACAGCAAGAGGGTGTGTCCATGCAGGTGTGTGTGTGTGATTGCTCACTGCACCAGTGTGAAGTATTTTTTTGTGCAGAAGTCTTGAACCATCCTTCAATCATTCATTTTGCTCCCAAGGAGACAGACTTTCTACAGTCAATATTTCTTCAAGTTTTGTGAGGTTCCTTCCAAGCTGCTCTTTTTTCGCTCCTTTTCAGATAAATATGTGATATGTTACATATATAGAGAGATTATAGGGATTATTTGTTCTTTATTCTCAACTTTGTTAGGACATAAACCTCATCAAACAGCATGTTTGCTCTTAGTGCTTTTTATTTTGATAAATGTTTAGACCATATGATTTTATCCATAAATAAAGATAATCTGTAAACTTTTGATACATTAAAATGCTGCTGAAGTAAACCAGCAGAAATCTGCAAGACAGTCCTCAAAACCCCCCAGAACAAAACAGAAGTCAGTTGTGCTTTTGTAAATTCTTCAGAGAAGCAGCTCTTGCTTCACTTCTGCTTTTCAAACTGTACGGTTGTGCATCTGTTTGCAGCCATTTTCGCATGCAAGTGTAAATGTTGAGTTATGGGGCATGGCCAGCAGTAGATTATTTAGATTTAAAGTGACAAGAGGCCCCCAAACATCAGACTAAAATCTAAATATCATTATCTAAGAATGATCTTGTGCCAAGAAAGAAAAAAGAAGCATGAACATGTTCTGTATCACTCAAAGATCAATCCTGATCTGTTCAAGGAAGCATAATAAGTCACTTTTAGGGTTCTTGCTCATTGTATCCTTTTATAAATAAACAACATGCTACAATTTCTTTATTTAAAAATATCCAATATACTACATATATTGAAAAAATTAATAGACATGTTTATTTTATCACCGGTAAGGTGATTTTAAATTAGCTATTGGCTGAAAACCTACAGTACAATAGATAATCAGTTCTCAGGTTCGTCATGTTATTGTTTGCATGATGCCATCCATCCATCTCTACATAGTTTTTAAGCCTTATACACTTTTGTCCCTTTTCTTTAAGCCCAGATGTCTTTTTTTAAGCAAACAGCACAACATTCTGGTTTTGTCAGAAACAACTTGATAAAAACTGAGTGGAAAAAGCAGCAAAAGTAAAAATGAAAATATTGGAAGACCCTCAAAACACCTGGGAAACGATCCAGATCGTTTTTAGTAGATTACAAGACATTTTAGCTTTTTAAAAGCAAAACTAGTAGAAAAAAACCTACACCGCACTGTATATACATATTTATTAGTGTTTCTGGTAAAAATGAGTAAAAAGTCCTAAAATAAGTTAATCTTTTATTCTGTGACATAATCTCACACTGAAATATTTGTGTCAATTAAACAACATGCATCATTCTTGTTTTGAAGAGTGAAGAGTCTGTTACACATTACTAAAATAATGTCCTCAACACTACGATCAATTTTAAAAAGTAGCATTATCTGAAATATGCTTCAATTATATTCACCTTTTAGGATTTGTTGAGGATGCCATCAATTGTAGAGCTGGTAATTTTGATTAAAACAATATTCCTTTTTTAAATTTTTTATGTGGAAGAAATTAACTCCAAAGGTTGGATTTCTCTACATTTTTCAAGCTACTGCAACAACAGATGTGTTTACTACAAATTCCAATAAAACTGCAGGGTTCTGCACGTGCATGTTAGCAAATGTTTTTTTTCATATAATTTTTTTTTCAATAGATGTGTAATGAAAATCTCCATATAAAGAGATGGAACATAATCACACGTGAATGACCTCACAAGCATAGCAGGATAAAAATAGGTGCATATCATATACAGTGTGGAGTCCAGAAAGTAGAAGATCGCTCGCTGCAGGGGTAAACAGTGAACATTATCTTAAATGTTATTTCTACAAAATGGTCTGGTTAATGATAATGAGGGGGTGACATCATCTCACTGTCACCAGTGATGCCCCCTGTTAAGGGTTACACATAGCAACCATTCAACAATGCTTTTTGGCCTTGAACCTCCTTTTTTTTCTCCCTGAAGCTTTGATGAAATGCTGTTTAGAGGGCCGCACATCAAAGAGCAAACACTTTCTTTCTAGATCACACTGATCATAGAGGTTTGGCATCGAATCTACATTAATCCTGCTGGGAGAAAATATCAACTTGAAATTGCTAAGTGGGGCAGAATACTGGGAGTGGAAGTGAATCATCAAAGTGAGTCACTTTTAGAAAGTCAGCTCCCATTACATAAAATCTTAACCATGCAAATCTGTTCCGTCTCAGCAGTTCCTACTCATCGGTGCGAGGTCAAGCGAGGTCAGTGTTTGCTTAATGCCAAGAATTGTGTGAAGTAGGAGTGAAAATTTTAAAAGGGAAGAGAAAGAAATCTTTTAGAAAGTGGGGAAAGTTTCGGCGAGCTTGAATCTGATCAAGCTCGCCGATCAGATTCAAGCGAGTTAATAAATAACGTTGGAGGTTAACTAAAGATTTAATTTCACTTTCAAGTTTCAAGTTCTGTAATTTGCTATGCTGAGTCATAGGTGGTTTATAACACAGGTGTCCAAAATGTGGCTCGGGGGCCTTTTGTGGCCCTCAAAGTGATTTTGTGCAGCCACACTACAAAAAATGGCAGCTCATAGTTGCAGGTTGATGTAGTTAAAAAAATCTAACAATTAAATGTTGACTGCCTTTCTAAAAAGATACAGAGAAATACAATATGACAAAATACTTATTTAATTAAATTTCATAGTAAACACAACCACAAATATTCAGCAACTTTTACTCAGACATTGTTGCACCCTTTTAGAAAACGTTAGTAAACAAAATAAAAAAGGAAAAGTTTAGAAGAATTAGCGACCCATATTCTGTTTGCATTGCTGAGAATACACACATAAAACTTCAAAGATAATAAAAAACAATGCACATTTCAGATATCATTTGGGAATTTTTGTTTGCTTTGTTTTATTAAATAAGGTAAATATGCTGGATTTTATGTTTTAGATTTACAATCATTTACATTTTTGGCCTTTGCTTACCTTCAACTTGATAATTTTGGCCACAAGGTAAAAAGTATGGACATCACTGGTTTATATCTGACTGAAATTATTAAGAGAAGTGTGTGTGTGTGTTCATATGTTAATGTGATCTGCCGTAATATGACATTTAAACACCAGTGAACTTACACAGGACAGGAAAGGAGACAGCAGGCCAGAACATAGAAGCAGAAAAATCCCATGAAAACACAAAACAGCCATAAAAACAACAAACATTCCCATGCAGTAAACTCAAATGCAAATATTCCCAAACAAATTTCTCCTTTCACACAAACATAGCATCAACCAAGCCCATCTTCATCGGATAAATGATTCCTCATCAGCGCAACAATCTGTGAGGAAGACGATCAACTCCAGCAAAATCAGCGTTTCAATCGAACCATGTTGGTGGCTCAATATCTTCTTAGTGTCATTTGAAAAAAGCTCACAAAAGGCTAAATTAATTATGCTAGAGAAAATTAATTATGTTCTGATCAGATGTATGCAATTATTTTGCATACATCTGATCAGATGTATCAGATGTATTGCATTGCTCCAGCTTCTGAATTCGAAGAACGTTGTTTTTAGGTGAAGTCACAAACGGTAAACAATTTCTTCTTTTCAGAACATCCTTGAACAATTGCAATCAAGTTTTTTTCTCTTTTACCTCATTTTCAATCTAATAAACATATGTAGTTTTGAGAGTCAATCACTTAGATATTTAGAGTCAAGTTTTAGGTTTTTAGGAGTTGAGCCCAAATCCAGTTATCAGTCTCTAAGGTATGAGTGCAAGTCACATGACTTAAACAAGATCCAAGTCCAAGTCTCAGATAGAGTTCCCATTTAATACAATCTGTTTACCTTCTGAGTTGCTCTAATCCTTATAATAAGAACAAGGACTGTCTTTAAACTTTTTCCTTCTGAAACTTTGTGCCTCATCTTGACTGGGTCAGTTGATAAAAAAGGATTTCAGAAAAGTGGCTCCTGTTGCAACTCAGAAGCAGCATGTAAAACATAAATTAGACTGAAATAAAACCTTTGTAACTTGGCAATGTACTGACACCGGCTATCAAACAGAATGAAAGTGAAGGAGAGATGAATAAAGCGAAAGAAAGTCAGCTGAACAGCATGATCAAAAAAGGAGCGATGACACAAATGTGTAATCAGCGTGCTCACCATGTACTGGACAGTCGAGCTGGACTTGCGTTTCTGTCCTCAGGCAATTGATGAGATGGATTTATTGATGGATGTGGAGATGATCGGTAAAAAGAAGAGGTTGGGAGAAAATAAAACAAGCAATGATGACAACTGAAGATTAAAACACAACTTCTGTCCAAAAAATGAAGAGCAAAAATCATGAAAAGAAGACCGTCTTTAGAGAAGTCTACTTGAAAGCTCTTGCAAAAGAAAGGTGGTACAAGCAAGAAAGGAATGACATCAGGGAAACGTTGCATGAGAAGGAAGTTTGCGAAACAGGGTGGCAAACGCACACAAAAAAAACGACCCTCTCTTCTAACTACAAGAAACAAGATGGCACCACAAAAACTGAACAAATGAATAGAAAATTATTTATAATCAATAGAAACTTAAGATTTCTAGGTTATTTCATAATAAATGTAGATACACAGCAAAGATACAAAATCTTCCAGTTGAAATTAGACCAAACTTTCTGATTCAGCAAGAGATAGGAGCTTGTTTTAAGCAAATAATTCCTTCATATTGATTAAGAAAAGTGATAGTTCCACTGGCAGATTATTTCAATTATAACATGACATTTTTCCCATGTTATAAAAGGAGCTAGTCCTTTACCTTTTAATCAATATTAAGAAATCGTTGACCTAAAACAAGCGTATATTGCTTGCTAAAAAGTTACTTGTCTTAATTCAGCATAGTAAGATATTTGCACCAGAAACAAGACCAAAAATACTTAGTAAGATTTTTTATTTTTGCAGTGAAACTTTTAATTGAAGTTTCTGGCAGCAGAAGAGCCTAAAGGTGCTAAAGGGCAGCTAATGCCAAAGAGAGGCCACCTGCAAGCGCTGGACAGGTGCTTCAGATGAGAAGCATCAGGTGCCATTATGCATTAATGAACCAGGAGGAAAACAAAAAACGGACAGTGGAAAACGAATGAGAGGAGGCCCCCAAAACATGAGGACATGTGGAGGAAGGAAGGAGAATCGAGGCAAAGAGAGGAGAAGAAGGATGAAAAGCGGGGACATTAGCAAATGAAGAGGACGACTTTAGAAATGCTTCGGGGCGAGTGTGTGGGGAGCCTGTTGCTAGGCGATGAGAGCATTGGAAATAAGAGTCTATTTCTGTCGTTTGAGTTTCCAGGGTCCAGACTGGCAGCTATTCCTGGAACTGGAGTCACATTCCCTGCTGAACCGAACGAGCAAGAAGGGGGGCGTTCACTCACACCAACACACACACTTAACACCGACACCCACGCTTACACAATCTCCATGTGCAGGCACGCTCACACCCACATTTTCACTTTCTGGGTGTCTGTTTTTTTAAAAGGCAAACCGGACATATTGACAAACGCACACCTGTGCAAACTCCAACATAACGCATAGCTGAACAGTATGTTCCATGCTTCGGCGCCATGCATGCAGACGCGCTGATGGGAGCTGTGTGTGGGATGTGTTACTGCGGAGTGTCTCTGTGAGCGTGGGATGGCGAGAGATCTTCATTAAAGGATGAGCGGAAACGTGGGGTTAATGACCAGATGGGGTGAGGAGGAAAAGGAAGCAACGAAAGGGAGAGGAAGTGATGAAATGAGGAGGGCTAACAGATGGTTATATTCAATAATGAAGACGCAGATAATGGTAGGATTCAAACTAAAAAGGGGCAATCAGAAGGACGCACTAGTGGGAGCAACATGCAGAGCAGATGTGCATCTAGATAAGAGCTGTTTATAAATTAAAAAGTATCTAAAACTGCCTGACATAAAACTCACAAGCGCTCGTTTGGATGCAGACAAGTGAAAAACAAGCCCACAAATCCAACCTCTATCACTAGAAAGGACAAGATAATACATCTGTTCTTGACAAAAACGAAAATAAGCAAGACAAAAAAGCGAAGAGGAAGAGAAGACAGACTCGAACAAGGACAAACAAAGAAGAGAGAGAAACGTCTGAGGGAGACAATAAAGTCTTACCTTAACATCTGCCTTTTTGTTGAGCAAGGTCTTGGCTGCTGCAGGGATGAATGCAAAAAAAAAACAACAAAACAGTTAAACATTCAGAATTTCTGAGTTGATTTTACTTTGATTCATCTTTCAAAGACAACACTTGCAGCATTTTTAAGATTTATTGTTCTCATTTGATCTTTGGAGTTGAGCTGCAAAATATTCTGAATGAGAAATGTTATCTAAGTGTGCAATTTCTGGTGGGCAATTATATTTCATGTGTCATGAAAGATAGGTTTCTATTTCGTCAGCTAGATGGACTTCTTCTGCTCACACTTGACCTAGATATTATAGAGAGGCTACAATTTAGAGAAGAGACAATGGAAAATGTAGGTTAATCATAGAGCCACATTTTCCTAATATTGTACAGCTCAACTTTCTAGTCAATCATTGTTTTTAATGAAGCAAAAATTAGCAGCTGTAACCTCAGTTAGACGTTGAAAAACTATTTTGGGGCACTTTCCAGTTAAGAAATCACACCTACCTCCAATTTCCATCACTATTTTAAGTTAGTGACTCATTTAAAAGTCTAACTCTTCTGGATGTTGCTTCCTATCAAAACAGCATGCACTTCACATAAAATGTGCTTTTATTGGCAAAACTGAATACATCTGGGGTTTTGTTGAGTCTTTTTGTTCCATAACTCAAACGGAAACAGATGAGAAGTTAATGTAACTGGGATTTCAAGCATACTTTCAAGCTAGAGAGCTGCTCTATGGGTGAATAAGAAAAATAATAATAATGTTGTTGTCAGTGAAATAAAAAGTACCTCGACTCTAATGTTCCCCTCGAGATGAGAAGAAAGCTGAAACAAAGATGGCAGCCACCACACACGGTGGCCATGTAAACCCAACAATAAGCCCTGCCTGTGGAGGTCTTAAGGAGGATTAGTTTTCAGTCTGCTTTCTCATTAAGGGTAAAGACGGAAGGGGTGAGATGGGAATAATACTTTAGACTCGGTTCTCTGATGAATATTAAAACGAACAATCCCTCGAAACAGCTAATGGAAACTATAAGCAGCCTGCGAGGTAGTTCTGCTCAAGAATAGATAGAAGGAAGTCTGACTGCTTTGAATTAACGTTTCCCCCAGAGGGGCTCAAAATCTAAGCCAGACACGTTGGTGGGGCGAGTCGAGCTAGAACACTGCAAAAACACTGAATCTTACCAAGTATTTCTGGTCTAGTTTCTATTGCAAATATCTTAGTGCACTGGAAATAAGACAAAACTAACTTACAACTAACTTTACGCCAAGATATCACATATTGTATTAAGTCAATAATTCCTTAATATTGGTTTAAAAAGTACTAGTACCACAATGTTTTTTGATACTGGCTTAAACAGGATAAAATTTTGAATGCATAAATAAAAATGTTGGATCTCTAAGAAGGACCGATAGAAATGCCACTTTACTCACATTTGTGCGAATACGGTTTTGTCTTTATGAAAACAAATTTCTGCCACATCATTTTAAAAAATAAGCTAGAATCTCATGATTTTAGTAATGCTGATAGCTTTATTTAATTTAAACTGTTTATAGTTTTAAGTTTTTGTTTTTGCATAGCCAACCGTTTTTTTAATTGTTGTAGGATGCAATGAGAATAATATCTTGTTACGAGTGGAAATTTTATAATAAGTGGAACTTGTGCTTCTTTTTATCAATGTTAAGGAATTATTTATGTAAAACAAGCTCTTATATCTTGCTGAAAAATTACTTGTAAGATAGTTTTGTCTTATTTCAAGTGTACTAAGATATTTGCCCTTGAAACAAGACCAAAAATACTTGGCAAGATTCTGTTTTTTTGTAGTGAAGATTAAAACGATCAAATATTTAAATAAAATTTAAGTTTGGATTCTTTTAAATGTGTCTGCATGTTATTGTGAAAGAGAAGTACATAGATAAACTTAACTGCACTATATCAGGCAAACCATCATTGTAAAATATGTACATTATAACCTAAAGGAGAGCAATCTGTTCCTGTTGGTACATTTATGTGAATAAAACATGACCTGCTGGTTAAAGTGTCACTCTCAGGTCTTTCTTGCTTCCATGGATGAAATCTTTTCAAGTGACTGAGTGCAGTTTCAAGTCTAATCAGATGCAATCACATCAGCATCCCGCCAGTTACGTAAAACCACTATTTCTGGAAGTCTGGCATGTTTTCCCTTCTTTTCCTTCTCCCGTTTTTCATCTCCCTCGTTCCTCTCGTTCTCTGAACATCTTGCTCCCTGATTTTTTTTTGTCTCTAAACATGTTCCAAAAGCAGATGTAGAGGAAAAATTTGGATTTAATAAGCACTTTTATGGAACTAGACTTTAAGTATATGTTTGAATATTTTAAAATCAATAATTTATTTTGAAAAAAGAGAGAGAGAGAGAGAGAGAGAGAGAGACAGAGAGATTATCTCGTGCTTGATGTAAATTTTCATATTCAGCAGTAAAGAAGGGGGGAGGAGGCCAAGGGAAATGATAAGTAAGCACAATATTATCCAAATAGAGGAGAAAGTGGCATGAATGCACACGGTTCCCAAACGCTGCCTGCTTCTGAAGGAGACGAAACAGGGTCAGAAAAGAGTCAAGTTCATGTTCTCCTAATCTCTGGTGGTTTGTTAAGAGGAGAGGACTTGAGAGACCAGAGAAACGGTAAAGTGGGGGCGGGGAGTGAGCAAAAACAGTGTCACTGAGCATCCAGACGATAGAGATGCACATTAAAGGCAATTTTAGACACAGAGTAAAGTGAGGGAGCTCTGAGGAAACCTGAAAAACCAGAATATACGGGAGGTTATTTGATAACGGAGGAGTGGGAAAACAGGGGATGGAGGATGGGGGGGCGCTCCTTACCTTGCCAAAAATTACACATGAAGCGAGAAGAGAGAGGAAGAACAGATTAAAAACAAAACGCACAAGAATCCGTCAAAAATAGCACGATGCATCACTGCAGGAACAGAGCAAGGATGGGCATGGATTCATATTAACAGGCTGAAACAAGCTGCACTCAGGTGCAAGACTGCCTCTCATTAAAACAGCATTTACTGAGCTGCTACATGGTGACTGCATGTGTGTGTATGATGCACAAAATAGAACAGGGCCTCCAGTAAGCTGGTGAGGCAGATCACTATAAATATTTGAGTGGAGCCTCATGGAAGCTGAGGGACATGGAGAGGACCGAGGGGTCCCGGTGGACCACCGAAACAAGGACACAGCCACTACTTACATCTCCTTAGCTGGCAGCAAGGCTGTCATGTTGGAGAGTTATTGCAGTGTGTGTAAGTGGTTTTCATCAACAGAGACCAGCTCAGACAGAAAAAAATAAATAAATAAACGTTTTTTCAAGAACAAGCTGGGGTACAGATCCAAGTTTTACTGTACATCACTAGAAAGGTCAGAGTGATCTACAAAGATTAATAGTAAAAACCAAGAATATCTCAGAAGACTTAGCTAAGATCACACATGCACCTTATGAAGAGTTTGTTGTGATTAAAAACTAGAAAACTTAGCTGGGAAAACAAAAACAACAATTATTGCCCAGAAAACCACTTATTACATAAATTTCACATCTTGCACATTTGTATACTTCCACTTGAGTCTTAACTGTTTCTTAAAAGAGCCCAAGAGCTTAAACTAAAATCTCCCAAATTTTTAAGTCACAACTGACGGAAACTACGCCGTTACCTAGCAATTCTAACAGAGCCCCAGCACATGTGGTCAGCTGGTTTTCCCACTGCATGTGCTGTACAATGGCTGCTGGAAAAGTGTTTTGTTTTTGTCTTACCAACCAGAAACCACTTGCTACATTCTTGTTAGTTGTGCAGGAGGCTCTATTGATGCTTTTCAAAGATGTACAGGTGTATTAGCTGTGCATCTGTTTGCAGCCATTTTCACATGAGAGTATAATGTTGAGTTTGGGTGGCGGGGGCGTGACCAGCAGCAGCTTATTTGGATTTAAAGAGACAAAGGCCCTAAAATAGCCCATTTTGAAAGCTCAAAACAGGCAGATCTCAGGAGACTGAAATCTTATTCTATAATAATGATTTTGTGCAAAAAATGTAAACGTGTTTTATATAGTCCACAATCCTATCCTAACCTGCTCAAGGAAGCATAAAAGGTCATCTTTAAGATATCCAACTTCACAATTACCCACAACTTTGTGTTGTTTAATTAATGAAATCCCATCAAAGTCTATGTTTGAAATGTGACAAAATGTGGAAAAGATCAATGGGTATAAAAAAACATCACAAAGCTAGGTAGTATTAACAATCAGCCGTGATATCAACGTGAACTAGGTCAGTATTATAGTCCTATATTGGTCCAACTGAACCGGATAAAGAATCAACAGATCGTCTTTGGTTCAGACAGTCTCAACAACAATCCTTGACAGACATATTACAAACAACTGCGACTTTGACAAGGTCAGAAATTTAGTCTCAAAAGAAATTATTTTGGTCTTTCTTTGTGTTTATGAAGCATTAAAGTCCCAGGCTGAGTTCATACCATGCTTCATCTTACAGAGGTCTTTCTTCATCATATTTAGGCTAATCAAAGTAAAATAGGTTGTAATCACATTTCCATTGACTGAAAAGTTTATCTGTAGGCATGCTAATATAAAAAAAGATGCTAAGAAGTACTATTAAAAGCTCAGTTGACACCATTAAAAGGGTCAAACGGAGGTCAATAAACCAACATCCTAAACGTTTTTGACTATGTGAGCATGCCCAGTCTTGCATCATTTGCAGTGTTCACCATGCACCAAAAATCCCTTTTGTGCAGCAGCGCATGCACCAGTCCAGTGCCCCATGCAGCATTCACTGGCAGCTCTTGGGCAGTTCCATCCTTTAAAAGTTGCAGGGGGTGAACTTTCCAGTGTCATTGTCCGACAGAGAAAAGAGAAGAGAGGGAGAGAAGAGTGAAGAGAACAGCTGAGATGGAAGTAACACGGTGGGAACATGGAAACCTGATGAAAATATGGAGACGAACCCGGTGGCATGAAGGACGAAGATGAAAATCAGAGAGGTAGAAATGTTTGATGATGGGATAAAAGAAAACAAGGGGATGAGACACATGAGATGATAGGAAGAGATTGAGAGGAAACACAGGGACAGAACATCAGTCTGACTGGAGCAAGGCCATGCTCTGTATGAGAGAAGAGGACGGGATGAAATGGAGTGATGACAGAGCAGTGATCGGCACCGAAGCCACACCATCAGATCTCAGACAGGAAGTGACATGAGCGCTGACAGTCGTAGCTAGGCTTTCATCCACTATATATTATTTTAAAGAACTGATGCAAAATAATCACATTAAGCTTAAAAAATAAGTTAAATATTAAACAAATTTAACATATCAAGAGAGATTAAATGTTTTGTAATGGCGTCTAGTGGGTAAATAACTTAACTGTAAATATAAACTAGAGCTGAGGGATGTTTAAAAATAAAATCTCAAATTTTTTTCATACCTAATCTATTTTTTTCTTACTTTCTTTTCAAAAAAAAAAAAAACTACAAATGACAGACAATGCTTTTAAAAAGTGGCTTTTATTTCAATCCTCCCTTCCATGAGTTATATGATAGAGTATTGGGGCTAGCCAACGAGAATGTTTGTCTAATAAAGAATATAGTCATGTTATAATATTACCAGAATAAAGAACACTCTAAAATAAAGATTAAAAGTCATTTTAATGAGTAAAAAGCTTATATGGAATTATTAAGAGATTATATAACCACCTTTGTGTTTTTCTTCTTCAAAACACTTCAAAGTCCTGCTACTGATAATAAATTGATGCTGATATATTGAAAGGTTAAATGTTCCTCTATCTGTAAAAATTACACTAAACTATAACTTCACAAGATGCTCAACTTTATTTTGCCAATATTGAGACATTATTATCATTTTATTTCGACTTTATTGTTGTAGAACTTTATTCTTGTATTACTACGACTGTATACTTGTGATGCATTAACTTTGTTCTCATAATTTAAAAAACGCCATAGAATTGGCCTGAATCAAACAAGATGGCCGCCTTGGGTGTGCTGACATCACCACAGGAGTGCAGTGGTGGAAAATTACATCTTCAAAATCAAAAATCTAATTCATCAATAAAATCAGTTTATTGCCCAGCCCTAACATAAACAGTTTTGTATATTTATATAATGTTCAAAGTGTTTAAAAGTATAAACTTAACTCAGAGTCCATTGACATTGACTTGCATGAACAGAATCAGCTGAAAAACACAATTTAGGCTAAATAGTTAGATGAAAACTAAGCTAGTCCTGCATCTGATGATTTGATGACAGATGTAGTTAGCAGTGTGGTCAGCCATCATGCTCTGAACTCCCATGCTCAGGGAGAAGAAAAGGAACAAAATGAAGTGAGTTAGAGAAAGTTTTAGAATGAGGTCAAAGATTAAAAATAAAGAAAAAATCAAATGAACAGAGAAGGAGCAGAGGGGGAGCGGGGTGGCATGCCCTGGGTGCGCCACCGTGCTACCTTGTTCCACCAGCCCTGCGGTGGTGCCGGCGGCTGCAGCCACAGCTGCCGCGGCCGCAGTCACAGAGGCTGGAGCGGTGGTCTGCCTGCTGCCGACTGTTAAAAATCCAAAAACCCAGTAACACGTGAAGAAAATAAGTTAGACATTAAAGGAGAAGGGAGAAAGGGATCAAAGAGGTGATGAAGGAGGGAATGATGGGTACGATATTCAAGAGTGCTGAGTGTGAGTCGGTGAGCAGGTTGGGGAGAAGTAGGGGTTGGATCCTCACTGGTGGGGATCCATTTACAGTTCCAGTGAGAATTTTACATCAAGTCATCACAGGCAGGAATGTCATTCATTTTAGTCTTTTAAAAATTTATCTCAATCATTCTTTTCCCAGGATGGAGTAGTTATAAGGCAAACTACTTTTCAAAAACAAGAGTGACCTAGTTTGAATTTACACATACATATACAGGCCTGTCACAATAACAAATTTTGCTGGACAATAAATTGTCCCAGAAGTTATTGCAATAAACAATAATATTGAGAAATTATTGACTTTAAAAAAAAGCTCACGTATCTTGCTGAAAAGTTTCTTGTTAGTTTTGTCTTATTTCAAGTATATTAAGATATTTACACTAGAAACAAGACCAAAAATACTTGGCAAGATTTTGTGGTTTTGCAGTGCAGCAATGTTTTATCTCAAATTTATATATTTCAATGAAAGGATGTGAAACTGTATAATTTTTGGCATTATGTGGATTAGATCCACAGTCAGACACTTTATATCTTTATGTGTCACTCTTGTGTATAATTCAATCACTCCATCCTGGAAACGAAAAGACTAAAATAAATGATTAAAATCCTAAAACGCAGCCGGCATTCGTGCTCATAATGAGTGAATGTTAACTTCTGACTGAGATTGTGTCACCAGAGACAAAAGTGACAATATTTGGAGGTTTGGGAGAGAAAAATGTCAGGGAGAGAGACACAAATCTTTAGTCTGTTTGAAGCTTAACACTCTACTGCATGTTTTCTCGGTAAAAGCCTTAATGTTAGTATGATGATAATGGTAATGATGTCATTTTTAGCCAGTGTTAATATTTATGTGGCAGTATTAGTGCTTGCTGACCTTAGAAACTGCCAGTATTATTTGACACATGAATGTGGGCTGTATTTTAAAATAAAACCTGTATTTTATTTTACAGGTTCAAAAGAGGACAATTGAAAATTATTTTTTTTGACTTTTTATGGTAAAAAGTATTACATCAACATATGAAAAATAAATAGCAATGCCTCTGTTTGTCCAGCTGCACTTTTTGTGTAATGGATGACTCATAAAAGATGCTGAAAATACAGCAAAAAAGAAGAAGCAAAAAGTACTCATTGCTTTGATTTACTGGGCATCAACTCCCTTCCACTGATGGCTCAGATGCTTTTTTTTTTTTTTTTTAAATAAAACTTTTTGAGTTCTTTCTGATTCTCTGACTCATCCACCTGATGGCCTCACACGTATAATGGAGTACCAGTACCTACGAAGATGAAAAAGAGTGAGAAAAGGCGCTTGAGTGAGGTGAAACAGCCGCGCTATACACCTGGGTCAGCCTGAGCGTGTGTGGCTGTGGGAGTCGGCTGAGTGCTTGCAAAGTGGATCCTCAGACAGTTTCCTACTGTGCAGCTTACAGAGTCAGAAAGCCCACTGCGAGTCATGTTTACTAAAGCAGCATGTCAGCATAGGCACATAAACACACACAGAACACACACATTTCACACTGACACAAACCTTTAATGATTCATTCTAAATGAAGGTCAAATATTATCAGGAAAGTTCCAGGGCAATTCGCTCCAGGCAGGATTTTCTTTTGAAAAGTTACGTTTTCTCCCAGTTTGAGATTCAGTATTACTTTGTAATTCTACAACTTTTTATTTCACTGACCACAACAAAGTAGAAAATGTCCCACTAACAGGAACTGTTGAGTCACTTTTAATGGTTTTCATCAATAATTAAAGTTAAAAACTGATAAATCCTACAGAAAAATCAGCTACTAAAGGTTTTAAAGACAGTGAGAGACAAATATTGATTCTGTCTCACTTTATTACTCTGCAGGTTCCAAATCCTGTTTAGGATTTTTACAGGGATATGCAGGCATACAAAGACAACAACAAAGACACTATGCATCTTCAGCTTTCGGGTCAATTTCAGTGTTCCCTTTATTTTATTATAAAAGTATAAAATTAAATCCAAAATACTTTATCATTGTGCTTTGAACCAGAATTCCCAGCTAGCATTAGAGATAAATTGACCATTTCTGTACTGATTTAAGAATCTTTTATTTCTGATCAGTAAGTTGAGCACAACACTCTTCGGTGTAGAAGTTATCACTGTGGGAAGACGGCTCAAAGATACTTATTTTTAAGTAATAGTGGATCATTTTCATATTTGCAGATCTGTTTCAGACTAATTCGAGTTTGTCAGTGGATGCTAATTTGTGCCCCTCTTGGCGACGTCTTGTCAAATCAGAACAAACGTCTGTTGATACCAGGAAGGCTCAAGTAGTTTTGTTTTAACATTTTGAGCTTTTAACCTCTATCCTGGATCTGTGAAACATAGTTGTTTTAAAAACAGCTGAGTAAATTGAATAAGCAGCTATGGTTAAAGAAAACACTGAAGTTGAGCTGCGATGAAATGATAATGTGATTTTGCCTTTTTATAGCATGCTCTAAAAACTTCAAATTAACATTCTTAGGTTAAGGGAGAGATTTGTTGTTACCTGTGTCAAAAGGTGCATGCCATCATTTTAGCTTTCTTCCAAGATGATGGCATGCTCCAACCACAACATAACAGACTTGCAACTCAACAAACATTTTAGTTACACTGAAAGCTGGTAATTGACTTTTGTTACGTTAGAGGTATAGTTAAAGAAACTAAAAGCCCATAATGATCTTACCTGAGAAATTTCGGGAAACCAGCATGGTTGTAAGAATCGCCCCCTAAGAGGAGCAAGAAAGCACAGAAAACATTTTAATCAGAATCATCTTTATATCAAACACCATCCATTGTGCAGTTTATAAATCAACCATTGTCCAGATCTTTTTACTTCTTGATTAAAACTGAAAACAAAGATGGATTAAAAAAAAAACAACTCCTGAATTAGGTTAAGAAATTAAAAATCAAAGTATTGTTGTTTTCTGGAGAATTGTGAAATCTACTTAAATTGCAATCAAACTCAGTTTGAGTTTGATATGACTGATCAGAAATAAAATTGTCATTTCAAATTGAAGATTCAACCAAACTGAAGAAATTGAAGGGACAAAATTAAAAAAGTTCTTAGCTGGAGCTACCAATACTTTTTAAATTCTTGATTTAACATTAGAACATCAGTGAGAGGCCAAAATGGTGTTGCACAACTACATTTGATGTAAAAATAGATCAATAAATAGTTTTATTGCATTTCCAGCTAAAGCCTTTTGGGTTTTATAAAACTTGTATCATTAAAAGAGGAGAGTGCCTCAAATGTTAATGGCACATTTCAAAATTTGTCCAGATGCAGTCCCATTCAATACCACATTTTCTTCATCTTTCCCGATTTCAAACTTCAGTTGTCACATTTACAGTAGTTTGTGACAAACAAATAGAAAGAATCGATTATTCCACTAGAATACAGGATGCTGGTGGCCCCACTTGATGTTCTAATATTAAAATAATTCAATCTTGCTTTTTGTTAACTCCAATCATCCCATTGCCCGTCTATATTTTGAGCGTGAAAAGCCAGAGAGAATTGGTGGCAGCTGATGGCATGTTGGTTGAATGGTGCAACATTTGCCTGCAGCCACCTGCTCTTCTGTTTCCAGCTTCCTATGAGCTGGTATTTGAGCCGTGCCAAGAGAGGCCGAAAGCAGCGGGGTAACAGTGTCATGCTCCAACGGCTAAGCTGTTATATCCACACGAAAAGTCAGCAATAAGTCAGCATGAAAGGAAAAGTTTTGGATGCAACATAACTTTGCTCTTTTTACCTCATTTTAAATTTAAAGTCTATCTCAAGGTGACCATAACCTTCTTTGAACAGGTTATTACAAGTTAGGTCATAACTTGCACAAATTTTTTGCACAAAATTATTCTTAGATAGTGATATCTAGGAATAATAATAATAATTTATTGTCACTTCAAATCTAAATAAGCTGCTGCTGGCCACAACCCCCAACTCAAAGTTTACACTCGCACGTCAAAATGGCTGCAAACAGATGGGAAAATATGCATCCATATATCTTTGAAAAGCAGAAGTGGAGCCTCCTGCACAATCAAATCAAATGCAGCAAGTGGTTTCCGGATGGTAAGTCAACGACAAAACACTTGTCTTTTCCAGCAGCCATTGTAAAACCAGTTGACCAAACGTGCCGGAGCTCCACTTTGGTTGCTAGGCGATGTGCTGGGTAATTCTGGGGTTGCTAGGTAACGGCACAGTGTGACATTACATTTGGGAGGTTTTTGAAACGGATTACTTTTCAGACACCAAAAAACATTAACTTATTACCAAAAATAAATTTGAGCTGTTTTATAAAAGCAGCAGAAACCCAAAAAGTAGCATGAAAAGTAACAAATATGAACTTTGCATAATAGGTCCCTTTAAATATGTCATGTGTTCATTATATATCATCTAAGGGAAATAAATATCTACTTAAGTGTATATTCAGAGCACTGTGTGCTGTTATCACAAATACAGGCATAAATACTGAAATTACAAACAAGACTTAAAAAATATAGACAGGAAGAATGGAAAATTGATTTCATTTCAGCTCACATGAGAGCTTTTTAGAGGAGAGGAGTAAGATGTTGGAAACTGAAAGCATGCAAACAAACCTTGAGTTTCCTCCTGGCATTGAATTTCTTCAGGCACTCCACAGTCTCCTGTCTGTGCATCATAGATGCCACTGTGGATCGTTGCTGGGAAGAGAAAGAAAAGCAGAGGACATGATAAACAAAGAACATGAAAACATTCAGTGTTGTCATTCGTAAGCTTGAATTTAGTTAAATGGCAAAGACGGGACCACTTACGCAGACCCATGGGTGCTTAAGAGCCTCCTGAGCAGTGATCCTCTTGGCTGGGTTGATTGTAAGCATCTGGTTGATCAGGTTTTTCGCCTCTGGGGTGACCGTATCCCACTCTGGAGATGGAAACTAGAAAACACAACGATATATCCCTAAATTAGTTGACAATCCAACAATAAAAATGTTGGTTGTTGCTCATGTTTGAATAGAGTCAAACTTCTCTGCACATTTTTAAAAGTACAACTTAGGACATTTGTGAAATACAAAAAAAATGCAATATAGCAGCACAACGGATGTCCAAACGCATATAAATCTAACATGAAACTTAACTTGGAGCTACTTAACAGCTCATAGTGACAAGTTTTTTTTTACTGGTGTTATCAGCACCAGTTCTTATTGTGAGACAAAGAACTGATTTCACTGGGGTTGTATGAACCAAACCACAAAACAATGTTTCACTTTTGATTTACGACCTAAAAAAAGCAGACATATAGACATACCTAGCTTCAACAATATTAAAAGTCAGATTAGTTTTGCAATAACACAAGTGCACTGTCTCCAGGCCTTTGGCTGCTTGTTTTAATACCACCTGTCATGTAGCAAATGTAGCTCAGTGCACTGCATAGATTTACATTGACAGCTGATATTTTTAGCTCAATTTATAAATGTTATTTTAAACCTAGTTTATAAACACAGGTTTTTATTACTTATTTATAAATCCAGCTCTAAACTGTGGGTATAAACAAAGACTGCAGATTACTTGATATGTTTACTTGTTAAATATTCCCAGCTGGTATCTAAAAATCCAGATTAAAACCATTCCAGGTTACAAATCAATTAATAAAGTAAGTATTTACAATATCAGATTAAAACTGTGAGCATTGGAGTTCAGGGTTAACAATCAGTCAGACATGATGTTACAAATGTAGAGTTAAAATAGAAATTACGTCTAAAATAACCACTATGAATTAGATATATTATGTTTTTTAATACAGATGTTTGCTTCTATTGCAATGTGAATAAAAACACTCACTGCACAGTGATCTTCTACATAATTAGCTTACAACAGAGAAAGTTTTAAAGGTTTTACTAAAAAAGGCATTTTAAGTTATGTTAATAATGTTAATCTAATCTCAACCCTTTTATATAGCATTGTCATTGTCAGCTGTACTTTCGTCTTCTAATGTATCTGATCTAAAGTATAATATATTGCATTTAGTGTTAACAATTTATTCACACTTAATACTAAGATTACTGTACATAACCATATGTCCAACATCTTACTCCTCTCCTCTAAAACGTCTTATTGCACCAGAAGTCTTTAAATATAAAGAACAAAGATTTTGTAAATATTTGCTAAAACAAGGAGCATGATTTCAGATTTGCATTTTAAATAAGATTTTTAAATCTGATTAAACACCCTATATTAGAGTAACTTGAAATACATCAATTTCATATTTTTGGTCTCTATAAGATAAATATAGTGCAGAACATCACTAAAATAGCCTTCCATGATTAAATGTTCAAAAGAAGATATCATTCTCTGTCTGCAGGAGTGAAGCTCTCTAAAGAGCCAGACTGTATTTGATTGAATGCTTCAATTAATTCATGCATACTGCTCACTGTTCCCGCCCCTGTGCTTTACAAGGACCGTACTCATCTACCCAACATGGCTGCTCAGGACACATTTTGAGAAGCTTGTTAGATTTTCATAGTGCAATAAAGAAAATAAAAGAAAATACAGGAAAAGAAAAAAAAATCAAAAGTGCAAAAGTTTGGGAAAATTTAAACCTTAAAGTCATTAAGAACATGCAGTGAAATTTTCTTCCCAGAACAGATTATCAATGCACATATTGACAAATGTTGAGGACTACTTTTACCAACTTTATTAATGTTTTAGAAACACAGCACACATGATTTTTACATATAAGCCACGGCGGCTCTCTTTGGTCGGATTGTTTATTAAAACTAAAAGGCCAGTCCAAGCAGAGCCTCCAGCAATTTGTTCAGAAACCCTCAGCCCATCAGGTCCTGTTGTGTTTAGGCATAAACACTAAGGTCTGTGTCCCATGAGGACAGAATCACTGCCAGAGAGTCAGTCAGTTTCTCTCTCTTTATTTGGCATGAAGTTCACTGCGATCCATGGCGAAACCTGCACTCTTGCACCCCCTGAAATATGAATGAGGCGACTTGGTTACGTAAGAGCAGCCAAAAGGGAACGTGGCCGCGGGAACAGCAGGGAGGGGATCGCGATGGAAGGAGGAGAAGGGAAAAGAGCGGAGACTCACATCATAAGCCCCAGCCTTGATCTGCTGGTACAGCTTGTGCTGGTCCTCGTCCCAGAAAGGAGGGTAACCCACCAGCAGGATATAGAGAATCACCCCTGAGTCACAAACACACACAAGAAAACATAGACACAGACGAAACAAAAAAAAAAAACACAACATCAACTCAACCTTCTGCTGTTTTGTGAGTGATCACTTAGGAAATACCATATGGATGTTGTGTTTATACGAGTGTGTTTCTCTGCAACTCACCGCAGGCCCAGATGTCCACAGGTTTGCCATATGCCTCCTTCCTCAATACCTCAGGGGACAGGTATCCTGGTGTTCCTGCAAACCCTGCAGCAAAAAAACACATCCACTATTGATTAGAAAGGCAACAGATTGTGCAGAGAAACCAACAAAACAGTCAGTATTTTAGCCTTGAACTGCTGGAAATTCTCAGTCATACAGTGTGACCTGTTTGTCTAACACCTTCATTCAATTTCACTGCAAAAACGCAAAATCCTACTAAGTATTCTTGGTCTAGTTTCTAGTGCAAACCTCTTAGTACACTTGAAATAGGACAAAAGTAACTTACAAGTAACTTTTCAACAAGAAATATTAGCTTGTTTTAAGTAAACAATTTCTTAGTATTGATGAAAAAGTACTAGTTCGACTGGCAGGAAATGGTTGGCTACACAAAAACTAAAAATGTAACTTCCTTCTCTACAAAAGTCAATATTATAATCACAACTTTATACAGAAGACAAATTTAAGAAGACATAAAAAATCCAACAAAAATGTTGTTATCCAAGCTGTACTCTTTAATGTGTTTAGCTCATAAAATGTGTAAGTTGCCTTCACATGGGGATCAAAACACAATGACAGAGTAGTTAATTATGTCAATTGAATAAAATGTACCCCAGATTTACAGCTGCTTTTTCTGGGATACCTACCAAACCAGGCCTGCTGATCCCCCTGCACCTCGATGGCCAGGCCAAAGTCGGCAAGCTTCACTGCAGCGTTCTTACACTTGCTTGCGAGGAGCAGGTTCTCTGGCTGAAGAGAAGAAGAAGAAGACAAAAAGTTATCAAAGAACTTATAGGACAAGAAAACGACAATCCTCATGGAGTAAAAGCTAGAAGCAGACATGCAAAAAAGTTTGCAAATGGGTTCATGAAGGCTGCTTTCAGTCAAGACAAACATTTGCAAGGCACATGTTTTATGTTTCATTCATGCAATGACAGATAACAGATTTACAGCAGAAGTTGGTCCACATTACAGCAGTTAAACCTGATAAGTCTGCAGCATTTTTATTTCCTGGCCTCATACAATGAGGCTCTATAGGTTCCATCTCTGTGGCCTAGATAATGCAGCTAGCCTCATTATTCTTCGTCAAAGGAGAGCTCTAATAATGGGCATCTATCCCCACTGGTCTCTGCTCTTTCTCACTTTCTTCTTCTAAGTCTCACTTAATCATTGCCTCTGTAAAGGTAACAGGCAGCTCTGACTACTGCATAAAGCCCTCCTGTGGGAAATATTAACACAAAATATGATCTGGGGCTATCATTTTTTCCAATAATCTTGATGCTGGATAATCACCAGGATTGCTAACATGCTTACTTACATATTATGTCAAATTGGTTATCAAAGTTACCCTTTAATCTGCATAGGTAAACTCAATTATTCAGTCGATGCCTGGGGAGTTAGACACCCACCCAAACACTTAACTTCAAAGTTAACATAGGAAAAAAAAGACTTCTTGGTGTCAGTGAAGCTTCAACTTTTTTTTAACATCCTTTAGCTAATGCAGCTGTTTCCCAATATAGATCAGTGAAGAGTAACATGTGTCCAAACTTTTTGAAATGAAAGAATTAGGACATTATATTTAGGTTGGATTTCTGTCACCACTTCCCCTGCAATGCAGCAGCATCTGCCTGCATCCTTTCATTGTTTTCTGTCCTCAAATCAGACGACTCGCTTGCCCTCAAAACACATGTAGTTAAAGTCGTGCATCTTAAGCCAAGAAGGCAAAAGAATTGGTAATGCTTCCATTTTGAGCCTACATCATGTCACAATATTTTCCTTGCACTTGGTTAGGTTCTCATTTTCTTTTGTAAACCAGGGAGTTTAGAAGGTGCCAGCGCAGTATAATCAGTGACAATGAATGTGGGTGAAATTCGTGAGGAAGCAGCAGCTTCCATCAAAAAGGTGAGCTCACATTCAAACACTAAGTAACAAACATCAGCCCTGCTTGACCCAAGAGCACCGCCTTTTCTCCTGCTACTTTTTGGCAGACTAAGCGCAGAGAAGATTAGCAGCTGGTTTTGGTTGAGGAGGGCAGAGAGGGACGTTTACCGACAGATGATGGGAAAGCTGCATTGGAGAGCAGGTCATGAGTGGGTGTTTGATTTGGAGAACTTCCCAGTCTCAGATTTTCGCACTTCCTTTTCTATTTATTTACCAGCTAAGGATCTGGTACTGAGGTGGGAGAGTGGCAGGCATGTATGCATACGTTGGGAAGCTGCCTATTTTTAAGGAATTTGCAGAGCAGGAACCTGAAGTTAAACTACATCAGTCAACTTTGATTTAGTAGAACACAAAACATGTTTTAAGCAGCAGCTGCATTTTAAAACACCATGAGTTTTAATGGCAAAATACAGTGTGCTGTCAAAATATTTATACTCTTTGAACATTTTAACACTCTTTCATGTTAAACCCACAAATTTAAATGTATTTTATTATATTTTATGTGATAGATCAATGATGCATAGTTTTAAAAATGCTGACAAATAAAAACTGAAGCAGCCTGGCTGACATTTGTATTAAGCCCCATTGTCCCAATACTTTGCAGAACCAACTTTTTAGCAATTTGAGCTGCAAGCATGTTGAGAGTTATATCTTAACCAACTCTGAAATTGTTTTCACTTTTAACTGCTTATGTCTGGACTTTGACTGGGCCACAGTATACACGTAAAATATGGTACAGCTAGAGCTCAAGGTTACACTTTGCTCAGGTTTTTTTTTGTTTTGTTTTGTTGTTAATTTTTTTCAGAATGATTCTGTATTTGTATTCACCCCATTGACTCCATCTGGCCAAAACATTTCTCCCACACACTGTGGTTAGATCCACAGATGGTTTGCTACGTTTGCAGTTCTGATGCTGGATTGATGCTTTTTTTTTAAATGTTTTGAACTTGACATATTGTCTCCACAGCTTTCTCCCTGATTGGTCTGCTGTGTTTCTTGATGTCGTTTGTTCACTAATCTTCCCTAAAAAACCTTCACAGACAGCTGTGTTTATACGGACTGCAACTGTTTGCACTTGATTTTACTTAGTGGTATCAGAGCGAAATAAAAGACAAAGAACCATTTCTCCCGCTAGCGCTAGACTTTCACGTATTTTTTGGTTGTATTACCCAGAATGCTGTGTGCTACAGTTCGCTTCCTGCTTACTGAATAGTCTCCGGTCCGCTTAGATTTCATTTATGTATTCGAACCATGCCAATGTTCACTTCCAATGAACCAACCATTGGTTGATAGGCTTTTTTTAAGTTCACTTCTGCATTCACACATTCCCAAACGAACCAGACTGTCTAGGTAAATGAACTAGAGTTAGAATAAAGCGGACTAAACAGGGCTGATGTGAATGCACACTAAAAGTTTGTAGCTCAAGGGAGTTGAAAAACTTCGCACTGCACGTTACATCATCTTCTGTACAGTGTGTGCATTGAGATTGTTTTTGTTGGCACAAAGTCACAACTTGACTCTGTTGTCATGTCTATTGCTAATTCGAGGGATTATGTCAGTCGGGCTGTCCTCAGTCATCACACTATGACCTATTGCAAGAAACACTCTCCGGTGCGTGGCTGTGAAATAAGATAGGTGCGTCAGCTAAATAAAGCCTTTGCCCACAACAGTTCCGATAAACACAGCAGCCTTCGCTGGAATGCCAGGACTGACATTTGCATAGAGGTCTACTTGACAAAGTGCATCATGCAAAACAAGATGCAACATACAAACAGGAAAAACACACAGAAATACCAGCAGGTACAACACAAGCAGCAAAATGCAAGACTGGAAAACAGGCTGATTTCTATTTGTTTATAGACACAGATCATATTTGGCATGTTCGGAGAAGTAGTAAAGGCATCTCAGCAAAAAATAAATAAAACATCCCTTGAGAGCACTGAGGGCTGTGTGGACAATCTGACAAATTATTCCTGACAAAATTACCTCTAAATTTACAACCAGTTCTTCTTGCAACCAGTAAACATAAACTAATCGCAAGTTAATAATTACTATTTTACAAGAAAATTGTTTTCATGGGTGTAATATCAATCCAGACCACAGAATACCTGACAAAGGAATAGATATTACTTCTCGCTGTCAAGTAAAAGAACCTAAGATGAGGTACTCTCTCAGTTGATATTATGTGGAGCAGCTGTGACAGAAATCCTGCTACAAAAAGGTTACATAGCAGAAGCATTGGTCAGCCTACATGACCTGCATTGCATGCTTGACATTGTTGCATGCTTGAACTCTCTACACACTAAAAGTTATGTTTATACAAGAAGGTAGCTGCAAGTTTAATATAGCTGAATAAACCTGGAGAAAACTCAGGGAACATTTTGCCCTGAATGTGCATGACTTTCTAATTTAAAAACCAGGTATTATGTTCAGTCTGAACTGTAATATGAGCAATGAGATGATCCACAGCCCTCTATAACTCTTCAGACTTTGCAAGCAACAACTAAAACGTCTTACCAACAAAACAGAAAACCACAAACTACAGAAACAGCTCAACCACGAACCCCAAAGACACAAAAATATAACTAATATATAACTTTATGTGGGCAGCAAAGCAACTCCCATCACTCACCTTTAGGTCCCGGTGCACCACGCCCATTTGATGGCAGTGAAGCACCGCCTCCAGGATCTGCTGGATGCAATGACTGCATGCAAACACCAAGGGAAGGGGGGGCGCATGTTAGTCTTAGCAGCGCTGCAAACCCGTGCACAGGCCATGGGGTGCAGAAAAGAAAAGGTAGGTGGGTGGTGGGGGAGATTTTAGGGGTAGAATAAGAGTTGAAAAGACTCTTCTGTCGCCAGAGTGCTACATTTGTACCATTCGCTGGCTTTGGTGGACCCAAAACAAGCAAAATGATCAGAAAATTAAGCTAAATTTGTTGCTGCTGAGTTAGCCTTAAAGCCAAAGCATAAAACCAACATATAAAGGATTCATTTTAGAGTGGACATTTTGGGGTTAATTGTTGTGGTAGAATGGTACAACTGTGGATTTTCTGCAACAGAAGACTCCTTTATGCCAATCTAATATGCAAGAACCAGCTGATGGTGGCAATTACTTTCAGTTTGATATATTTTTCAACAACCCTCATCCAAAAAATATTAGAAATTTCATCTGACTCTAGATGCCCTTCCACCATCCGTGTTTTACCCAGCAGGCCTCGGTGGAGATGAGATATGAGAATATGGCTGGCCACAGGGGGGCCAAGGAAAACATTGATGAAGAAGGTAAACAAAGGGTTGAGTCATTACGCAATTAACATTTGAAAATTGTGTCTGTATGAGAACGGGCTGATAAGACTGAAATAAATGTGATGTTGGCAAGTCATCAGAGACAAAAAACAGTGAGAAAGAAACTAGGAGGCAGTGGAAGTGTGAGACTAGATAATATATCTGCCGTGATGGAAGAGGTGGCTATGATTAACGGGAAGACGACACTGACAGGAAACAACACGGTATAAAAGTATGAATATTATCAGATGATGGATGAGTAGAGCTGCACTGACACACACTTATATAAAGTACAAGCATTTATATCTGGACTGGTGTGTGTCTGTGTTTGATAAAATCTTCATCATGCATGAATGCCTCCTGTGCACTGAACGTTTTTTAAAGGATTTAGTTAAAATATCTGATTTAATGACTGCATAACAAAAAAACTGCATGTACATGTTATGTCTATAAAAGGTTGAGGATTAGTTTTAGTTTGCTCCTTCAGGATCTGACAAAATAGCAAAACAATGAAAAGTTGCAAGCTGAAGGGAACAAACTAATAACACAACAAATACAAAAATGTTAAATTTTTAGGAAAAAAACATTTCAACATAGTAGAAAACCCTTGTTTTCACTGGGTATACAGTCAGTGAAATATAAAAGCGCAACTACTTTCTCGCTAAATCCTAGGACTTCACTATATCAGGAATTTACTAGGATTTGAAAAACTATTGTTGAAAATTGTGATGATGAGCATTTGTGAT
This sequence comes from Alfaro cultratus, assembly GCA_903066825.1. Lineage (NCBI taxonomy): Eukaryota > Metazoa > Chordata > Actinopteri > Cyprinodontiformes > Poeciliidae > Alfaro > Alfaro cultratus. Next base: position 552 of record CAEFZX010019248.1, on the reverse strand, counting down.
AAATCATTTCTCTTCCTCTCATTTGTATCTCTGTGACCTTTAGAGTCAGGTGTTGGGATTTCCAACAGGCTGTGCATACATTATTGGCATGCAAAGCATTAATTTATTGCACTTTGCATATTACCACATACAATTATAGGATTTCAAACGCTCCTTTGTGACATTACAAGTCTATTTGTGGTGGGAGACACACAATCTGAAACACAGAGAGACGGTGGAGGAAAAAGATGAACTGACATGAGTGCAAAGTTCAGGGCTATAAATTAAGAGCACTGTCTCATCTCTAACGGTCTCCCAATGAATAAATACTGGGCAAGTCACATATACCGAGTGTGTCTGGGTATTGGGTGATCACAAGAAGAAATGTGGCTGCACATAAGCTCTGTCCTACAAAATCAAAACTTGTTTGTATTTTGTATGCGTTTCTGTAGAGAAAACGCCATTGCAATAATAATCTGCTCTCGTTGTTCACTGAGGTTCAGGATAAAATGGATCAAACCGAAAAAAGTACAACAAAACAGGCATTTTGCTTTGACTTTACATATTAACAAG
>CAEFZX010019246.1:0-12325 GCA_903066825.1 Alfaro cultratus | reverse complement strand
ACATATGGGTGACTGAAAGCAATAAGGTGTGTATTGTAGATAACAACTAGGTGTAAGGGTTTAGAAACACAAACCAGGATAAAATGTATAGGTAAAGATTAGTAAATCCTACTGCCACTTTGACTTTGATTTTTTAATGACAGTAGGATTCTAAAGTTTCAAGTGTCTAGGGGGTAGGAGTCTATAAGTTCTCACTTCTTCCTACCCCATTTTGAGCATGATATGTTAACTGAAACAAAAATATCTGTATTTTTTCTCTTTTTTTATGTTCTTCTTTTTTATGCACTTCTTGTTATTGTGTACTATTTTATTTTACATTTGTATCATGTTCAAAATAAATAAATAAATAAAAATAAAATAAATATATATAAAGTCATTTTTATTTTTATATACATAAAGTTATTCCATTTCGCCTGGACGGGGAAAATAGCCTCTGCTATTGGTGAAGCAGTGAAAATAAGAAAATTGACCAAATAAGACATTTAAAAAAAACTCTAAGGAGACAAAAAAAATATATTCACAAAACAAAAACAAAATCAACAAATGGCATTGTAAAAAATAAAACGAAAAATAAATTTAGAAATGGATTCAAAAAGAAATAAGAAAGGGCACAGAAACTTAGAACAAAGTGGTGAAATTTGTGTTAAAAGCCATTTGAATAAAGCAGGGGGGGACTTTGGAATATTTTGCCCGTCGGTCCCTTTTTTGCGTTACGTCTATGTCATTCCCTCCCGACACATCAAGCCGTCTCGGTCACACCCTTCCCGGCTACTACCCCCAACCTTTCTTACCCTGCCCGCCATGTTCTGGAGTAGGAGGAGGAGAGGAGGAGATACGTGTAGTCCTGGCTGTAGCCAGATTAGCATTAGCAGCACGCAGCTAGGCGGAGGCGCAACAAGCTCCTTGAACGCCGAAATAAGTTCTCAGACGAGATTTTTCTCCCCACTTGGAATTAGCCTGACTGTTTTTTTAATGTTTCCATTTCTGGAGTAACACCATAACCGGACGTAGCGCGGAAAACTATGGTGAGTGACCACTTGCTTTCATTTGGACTCAAGTTGTTTTGTTTTTTTCCAGGGTGTCCTGTAATCCAGTCTGCTCTGGTGATGTCTCCACCGAGCACCCGTCTTGGCTGCTAACTAGCCTAGCATGCTAATGAAAATACGTTGGAGAGCTCCCTGGGGTAGATGTGCATTTTGGTACAGTAGAGGCAGCAGATTCCGAAAATAACACTGTTGTTTTTACATACCCACCATAGGTGGACAATAGTCGTTTAATAACAAAGTGTTTGAAAAAGAGTAAGAGCTAGCTGACATATCAGCTTGGTTAGCTTTTATCCAACTTTTCCAATGCAATGTTTTAACTTCCAAAATTAACGTACAATTGTCACTGAATATTTCTTCAAGCGCAAACAGCTCATTTGCATCACTGAACAGTATAAAGTATGTGATATTCATAAAACCGACTTTCGGGGACATGCTAGGAGTGTCTACTGCTGAGGGAAACTAGTTAGCGAAAAGAAAAAAAAATCCCAATTAAAGCCACAAGTTAACGTCGTTCGCTAGCTTGTGCCGATGGCTAACGAAAAGTGTCTATCGCAGGTTTTCACTTAAGTTAGCATTACTAGGCAGCGAACGGGGGGTATTTATTCGGGGTAGATGTTTAAAGTTGACGTTGCTTAAAGTTAGTTAGATATGCGCTACACCCATCATTGAATCGTGAGTCAGAAGTCGATACAATGTTATTGACGAATCTTAGCACAAAAGCTAAAGTGGCGTCAGCTATCAATCACATCACCTAAAGGCGGCACAGTGATTCACTTTTGTTTTTGCTTAAAAGTATACCTTTGTTCCATTTTGTTTGTTTACTTATCTGGAATTTAAAGAATGTATCCCGAAAGCGATTTTTGGAATAAGTGCAAAAAGGGATATTCTTTCTCAGATTGGGCGCTGCCTGCCTCCAGCCGTCTTACTTGGTTTGCCTCATTGAAGATAGTGAATGGCGACTGATTTAACAGGTTTTATTCTAACAGTAAGATTATATATATATATGCGTTGGGATTTAAGCTCTTTAACATTGTTTTGCTGAAATCATTACTAACACTAGTCTGAGAAAGGGGCACGGCTTTGTCTATTGTCAGAAATAATCAGTCACACTGGTTGACAAATGCATCATCACCGTCCTCCTTGTCCCTGTCTCTATGGGACAGCTAGAGAGGACAAAGGGCCATCACAAAGTGGTTTCTTCCCTGGTGTTTTAAGGTTGATCTTTATTATACCTTGAAGAAATCATTCCATTTGAATCTACAGTTTTCAATCAGTCTTTACAGAGCTGCATGTAGGATATGAATTATTAGTTTGTGGTAAGTTAAAAAAGTCACTGAAAGGAAGTGACCGTGTGGTACAGAAACAGGCTGGATGACTTGATGTAGCACGCTCTGCATTGTCACACTGAAACACAGGTGCCTGGTTGCGCAAGATTTTCTTTCACTAGATCAGCTTTAGTCCCTGTGTGACAAGGCGGACCTGTTCTGAGTGCTGCCTTCTCAATCCTTAATGCTAATCAAGGGTTACCTGGGTTTTGCCAAGTGGCACACACACACACACACACACACAAATTCACTCCCTTACTTGTTATTGCAGTTTACCTCCCGAAAATGTAAAAACGAGGGGAGTTTGGCCAGCTTTTACACATTCGGCCGAGCCTGTGTTAGCTTCCCAGAGTTTGTGATTCTGGAGTCACAAAATTAAATAGATTCGGTGCTTTCTAGTTCACTTACAGGATTGGCGAGGTTGTGTTTCAGTCTGTGAAAAACTTTAACCAGCTGCTGGATTTGAAGTAAACATTGTAGAGCTGGGAAGAGACCTTTTTTTTTTTTTAACGTTGATGCAATGCACCAGGAATCTGACAGATTCAGCTGTGACCTCCTAAAGTGAAGATGCCTTTGTTGTGAATTATAAGTCGGAATCTAACTTGCTAATAAGGTCAACTGTACCGGAGAGCATGTTTGTTTCTTTGAACAAAAACATAAAGTTCTTTCTGCAAGGCTTTTGGATCATTTTATTTAAAAATAAAAGTGTCAGTCACTATGAATGTTATTTTGAATTTGCCTTCCAGTAACACAACACATCTATTGAAGAGAATTTTGTTTTGCATCTAAACCGTTCAGCCTGGAACATGTGTCACAATAACATGTCAGGCTGTTGGCCAGTTCCCTAATTTGGATGAACAAGACACAGACAATAGGGCAATATTTGCATAAAGCGGTCAAAACTGTCAGTATAAAAATAATAGTTTTACTTTAGTGTGAAGTTACTAGGAAAGTGACAATACATGCATCATACAAACGTAAACCAGATTTTAACAATCTTTTTGTATGTAAGAATCATTCGTTTTAAGAATCTTTAGGCACTTAACAAATCAACTCATTATGATTTAGAAAACTTAGTAGGAAAATTCTAAGTTAATTGATGACATTAAATTGACTTGCCATGCATACGTACAGATCTGGCTTTTCTAAACTAAATCCTTCCCATCCATCTGCTGTTTTTCTGTTAGACAAATACGTTGGAATATGCAACATGCTAGCTACTTTGCATCATAAACGCTCAGCCTGGGTGTTATGATATTCCTTGAAACCTGCTTTCCATTGCTTCATGTTGGGGATATTTGAGCTGCTTGTGATCCAGTTACTCTGTTTTGGCCCTGGGATTGGCGACTTAGTGAAGTATCTTCGAGGTGGGACGTTATATTAAGATTAGGGATAATGTACCAATATTAATATTGCTATTATGGCCTATATTCGATATTTATCGATATATTTATTTTACTACCTTTTCAACACCTTGGAGAAAAAACAACCGCACCGCTGACTTCATCGCTGCTTGTCTGCTCCATTTAAGCCCCCACAGTCTGGCACTGTATCACACTATCACTGTCACACAAACCAAAAACATATCACATGATGGGGATTAGCATTTAATGTATAATTTATCATTTATCGTGACAAGTTTTAGTATAACCATTCTGATTTATCTTTGCTACCATAAATTCCAATTAATGAGGTTTAAAACACCCCAAACATATCTGTATTGCTGAGGTTGTTAGTTTTAGTCTTTTCTTCACAGTTTGTTGTATTAAAGTATTAAATAAATATAATTTTAAAAAGATGACTAAAAGTTGTTACTGTGTGGTGTTTAGTGATAAAAAAATATCGCTTCTTTTTGTGACTGATCTTCTAAAGAAGCATATTACAAATTTATCTGTTTTTCAAGAGCTGTGTTTGTGTTTGTGTGGCTACGACTGCTGCGCTATGCAGTCACAGCCATACAGTTATCTATAAAAGAAGTAATGAATAGTTTTTATCGTCACTTTTATTGTTATTACAATATTACCCGAAAATATCATGATGAAACTTTGGGCGGATCTTTAGTCTCACCAGCTTTCTGGACTTGTGGTTTATAGTAGCAACAAATGTCAACTATTTTGTTTCCACATCTGGGCTGAGATATTTAGCATAGTTCCCCTTGTTTCATGTGTCTGAAAATATTTTTTTTCAGTATCGTACAACCTGTATATGGCACAGATTTTGACCTAGTGATTCTTCTCTTTCCAATTATACTGTACATTCTCTTGGTGTAGTGCTTGTGTGCTTCAAAGTTATGTTTGTCCACCTTTATGGTGAGGTTCATACTGCAGCTTTAATATAGTTTGGCTCAAGCGGTTTTCATGATAAACTTTGTAAAACTATGGTATTGATATTTAAGCTTGCATTTTTATTTGAAGCTGTAATACTAACATTCAATCTTCCACCATAGCACAAGTGTTTAGTGTAGCTACAGTTTGGACGAGTATCAGATTATATGACCCTGAATCTAAAATCTCCAATATAAACATGCTTTTAGAATCACTGTGCTCCAGCATTTAGTCCTACCCAGCGTTTCTGCATCCCACATGCAGACCCAAATTGGTTAATAATAAATGGGTCAGTTGTTCTCATACCTATTGTTGTTGACTGTTGTTCTCTTTTTGAGAAATATGACTTGATCAAGCCTTTTCTAACATTCTGCACTACAAAATAAATAATACAAGTATGAATGATTTGTGCTGATTATATATATCTGGTTAATATTGGTATTGGCCAGTTCTCAAAGCTGCAATATTGGTATTTTATTGGAAGTGAAAATGTTGTATCGGGACAACCCTAACATAAAGGTGTCCAATTGATGGAACATTTTTACAATATTTCTGCTAGAAATGTGTATGAATAACATTTATTCTGCAATCTCATTAACTGATAATCTCATTAAATCCACATACATTACAATTTAAATTTTTTTTTTTCTCAGTCACGTTGTCATAACCTGCCTGTGTAGTTATAAATTTTCTGAATTGAGCAAAACTGTTTAAAATGGAGTGTAATTCAGGTCTAAAACATGTATTAAATGCTAAATCTGTACAAAGTGATTGTTTCAGAAATGATCTTTGGTCTGAATGCGCTGACACACGGTTTAATATTTTGTCTTTACGTGTCAGTATGCCAGTCATTTCTGGGGTAATTATTTGGGTTTTCATTCTGTAGCCAGAATAGTACCATATTTAACTTGCTCATCATGACTCGTTCATGAGAGTTTTCAGAATTTTGGGCCTTTTTACAAAAGTAAATTTAGGTAGGGAAAAAAGTCAGGATTAATGGTGAGTAGGTTTTATAAGTAACCATATTTTAGGCATTTCACTCATAAGAAATTCTCCTAAAATGTTTATCAGTCTTTAGAAATATCTATGAACCGCAGGATGTGCAAGATCCATTTATCACCACACGCATTTCTACTACATTATCAGGTTGAAAAGAGGCAGTGTCTGACTTGGACAGTGATGTAGAATGAAAATCACTGTTTGGTCTGTAGATGGTGATGGTGACGTTTCCACAGAGGCAACGCAGTTGGAGTGATTGTGTCCTTTGGTTTGGTTGTCGGATGAATCCAGAATGAGCGAACAGGAAGTGGGGACATTTGGCAGCACACAATCTCAGATTTCTATGTTAAATTACCCTTTGACTTTTGATAGCGTACTAAAAAGACAAAAATTGATGACAGAATCAGTCGTGTAATGATATAGCTGACCTGCCCTGACTCATGAATATGCATTTCGACACGCTCATCTTCTCTGACTCCAAAGCCGAGTCTGCTCGTATTGGGGGGTGGGAGGCGGTGTTGTTCCGGGATGAGACAGGGGTGGGATGGACGAGACAGAGTCTCCTCTCTTCCTCCTGTCAGCTTCGGGTGAATAGGTGATTATAGCAGCAGATGTGTCATTAGGTCTGAGCTGCATTCATGCGGCTGCAGAGGGGGAAGGAGTGGAGGGTGATGAGAGATTTGGATTTTGGAGGGAGGGAGTGCTCCGTAGGGATCACGTTTCGCCTGGCGTTAAGTGAATTTATGGGATGTGCCAACTTGTTTTATTACCCCATAAAAAACATACACTCTTTGTTTCCTTTCCTGTGTCGGCTTCAGCTGTTTATCTGTGGCATTACTTGGCAGGAAGTCTGCGAAATGAGCACAAAGGCCAGCGCAAATAGCCACTTGATGGTTTTTCAGAAAGAGCAATTTACATTATTAAGTCTAAGCACTCAATTTGCACAGAAATCAAAATCATTGTGAAAGCACTAGTGGGTGTGGCTTGTTTGCTCAATGCAGAAATCAGATTACAGAGTTGCAGAAGTCATCACTGGTCCTACATGGCAGATTGAGACTTTTACATTGACTTAAACGAGATCAGCTGAGTCAGTAAGCATTATGCAGTTTCCAAGTGAACCTCGTATTTCAGAGAATTGTTTTTCTATTCTTTCCAGCTGACTGCAACACTTGTTAATTAAAATGTAGACTCATTTCACTACAACACTGAAGTTCTCATGGTCTAAAGTTTTTATGTGGAACATGGAGGTGTAGCATACACAGTTTACTCTCACTTTCTATATTTGTCAAAGTGCTATTTATAAGACCTCATTTCTTTTTTTTTTTTGTCTGCCACCCACCATGTGGTGGAAACACGTTTAGTCATACAGTGGGGCTTTGCAGGATCAAAGAACATCTGTACTTTTGTTTACATTTGTATATTTGAGAATCAAAAGGGAAAGAAAAAATCAGCAAATTCTTCTGGAATTTGCAAGAGAATTTGCAGAATTTAGATCAGTAAAATTTAAATGTGTAAAAATGTTTAGTACATTCTATTAGATTGTTAAATTAAGAGTTATTACTTCTTAGATTTTTCTGTATTTGATCTTCCAGTCAATAATCAAAACCAATCAGTGGAAAATAAGCTAATTCTAGCCTCTGGCTACTTTTTTTCTCTCTTTGTTCTGGCAGGTAAATGGATTTTCTTCTGTACTTTGTCTTTTTTTTATTACCAGGTATTGAAAATAAGTCTCACTTTGTCAAAGCAAGCTAAAGCTGCCATGTCTACTTTGCTTTGATTTCTTGTAGTAAACCTGTATAACAGTAACTTACGTAATTGTTATTAGTTTGGGAAAAACTTTATATTTCCTTTCAGTTTTTTTTTTAAATAAATTTTTTTGTAAATATTTCCTTATAGTCCCTTCTGTTAATGCCAGTCTTCCAAAGAGGTCAACATTTACTGTTATTCAAGTCTCACAAATATTACAAAGTACCTGCAGAACATTGCATAATTTTAATTAAAACAAACAAAAAAAACACTTCCCTACATTATGTTCAAATGAAGTCATAGTCACCTGTTGCTGTTCTCTCAATAACGCTATATTATGGATTCCGTCTCAAGACTTCAGTTTGGGTATATTAATTGCTAATGGCATGTTTAAAATAAAACCAGAGGATACATTGGTGCAAAAATAAAGTATGCAAAGGCGTATCATGCATCTAAAGCTAGATATATCTGCACTATTTTTTGTTTTGTTTTGGCATGTGTTCTATTTTTTTTTTTTTTTTTTTTACCTTGTTAACTCTTCACGCGCTATCATAAAATCTCCTTGGATGAGCAAGTTCAAAATCCAGAAAAATCCATAATTAGCTTAAATTGCTAGTAGTAGTTAGCCTGGTTACTGTGCACATCAATTAGCAAAGCTCACTGCTTGTTGTAGTTGCAATAGGACTACAGGTAGGTTGAGTTTGGATGGTATTCCCAAGAGTTTTAACTCTGAGGTGAAATGAACACAACATATTCAGGTTGTGTTCATGGGTCTCTGTTATTCACTTCTTTTTTGGAGAATCGACCGAAAATGACCATGTATAACATGTCTCATTTGCTCTGCACACAGCTAATTTGTTCATAATTTCCTTGAAAAGATTTCAGCAAAACTGTGCAAAAGGCTGCCAAGGTATCGCCAGTGGTTCTCGTACCAGAGTTTGTAACCCATGAGTTGTAAATGTACTTTGTATATGGAGTTCAGGTGAACTCAGACAGGATTTTTTTCCATACTTTAGTCAGTCAACTTCCCTCCCAGCCCACCCATAGTGCAACTTCACCACCTCGTTTTCTCCAAGAGGTTTGAACACGCAGCGCGCTCTAGACATTACTCATGTTCAGTTGTCTATCTTCTAATTTGCCATTGTGTCGAGTTACTGTAAACGCAAATGATGTTGTGAAAGCTGAAACGCCATTCTTTTCACAACACTTGGGGCCATGTGTCATCTGAAGTGGGCAGGGAAGGAAAGTGCTTATCTGAAAGTATGAAACATGTTTGTCTAGTTTCAAAACGGAAGCCACTACAGCTGCCTCTATAAATGCAATTCAACACAATGTTATTGTTGAGGTGTGTAAATTAAGATCACAGTGAGAACCTCTAGAGAGATGAGCACATAGTAATCTTTACGGTTTATGCTTCTTTTTTTTTGTTGCTTTTTTTCCCCCTCCTTACACTCATCTGCTGTGTGTGTTGTTTAGGTGATGGCGTGGTCTTGTGTACTGGCTGCACTGCGTGTGTGGAGATGGTTTTAACAGATGCTCTGCTGGAGGACTCAGGAACACTGCACTGGCCTGAAGAAACCTCTTAAGCATACGTGACACTTTACACAAAAGGATAAACATCTATCGAGGACACACAGACACGTGGACTTTACAAACTTCTCCTTCATTCCCATCACTACTAGAGCCCAAGCTCCTCTCCGTTGTTGTTTATTTTATATATATATATATATATATATATTATTTCTTCCTCTTTGTCGCAACCTCACCGCCACCATGCCAAGCACCATCCGCCGGCAGATGAAAAACATGGTCAACAATTACTCTGACGCTGAGAAGAAAGTCAGAGAGGCCACGTCCAACGACCCGTGGGGCCCGTCGTCTTCGCTCATGTCCGAGGTGGCCGACCTCACCTACAACGTGGTGGCCTTCAGCGAGATCATGAACATGATCTGGAAGCGGCTCAACGACCACGGGAAGAACTGGCGCCACGTCTACAAAGCCCTCACGCTGCTCGACTACCTGATAAAGACGGGCTCGGAGAGGGTGGCGCTGCAGTGCAAGGAGAACATCTTCGCCATCCAGACCCTCAAGGACTTCCAGTATATTGACAAAGACGGCAAAGACCAGGGCATCAACGTTAGAGAGAAGAGCAAGCAGCTGGTGGTACTGCTGAAGGACGAAGAGCGCCTTAAAGGAGAGAGGTGAGATTAATCACAATTTTATGTAAAATTGACTTTTTTGAGCTGTGTAAACAGCTTAATGAAGAAACATTCTGAATGTAGCGTGTGGGGAAGAGCAGGAGCTTCTTAAAGAGACAGAGGCTGAATTTCAAGCCTCTGTCTCTTAAATTGCAAAGTCAAACTTCTTTGAAGCCATGTTAGCTATTTTCAGCATTTTTTTAACAACTGAAAGTAACATAGTTACTTAATGGTAATATAACACATGATGTGGCTGGAAAACACGTAATACTGCTCCTTTAAGAAATGGTTTGTATTAATTGAATCTGTATCTGCATTAATTCATTTATGTTTTGGTTGACGTTAAAAACTGAAACAGTTAAGTCCTTTACTTTATAGTGGAGTTACATCAATCAGTCGGCCAGATATTGATCATTAATCACATCAAATCGACAGTTTTCAGTCTGTAAATTTCTCTTTGGTTGATTCATATGGAGAATATTTTTTATTTTATCAAATAACATACTGCACACAGTTTTTTTTTTTTTTCTTTTATTTGTAATGTAGTTTCTGGGGGAAAAAAGTAAATGCATCAGAATGTTCCTCTCCAGTCTGAAGCTGTCTGCTGCATAAACAAAACTTAGTAAAATCAACTGAAATGTTGACAAGTTTTTTACTTTCCAGTATTTATGCAGCAAACATTCTTTTGAGTTATTTTTTTCTGTAGCATTTAAACTGAGAAGATGAAATGGCAGGATGTCTTGAAGAAAACATTGCTTACATAATCCAGCAAATTACCAAACACCAAAGCTACGGGTTTAATGGAACTAAATTGTTGGACTTGGTGTTGGTGGGAAATATTTTAAGAACAAAGATTTTATAGCTGTGGAATGGTGAAAAAAAAAAAAAAAAAAGACAACTCGGTGTTGCGTTTAAGAAAACTGCTTTGGCGAGATGTCATGCTGTTTTGAGAGGATCTTCTGGTTTTCTGTGATTCTGGGTTTCTTTGCAGATTTGCTCTTAGTACAGTTTGATCCTGATCTCCAAAGACCCATGGTTCCTACACAGTCTGGAAATGTCAAATTTGATATAAGTTTTTTACGAGTTTGTGTAACTATTAAAAAAGAAAGAAAAAGCAAAAATATTGCTTTCTCTGTCTTTCTCTTTCCATTGTTTTATTTCCATTCGTCAATTTCTCTTTTTATTCCATCCATTAATACACATATTGATTTAAAAAAATATATATATTTTGTAAAAATGTACTCATCCTTCCACTTTTGTCCATCCAAGTGGTCTTTTTATATATTTTTAAAATCCTTTGAAATCGATGAATTCCCGTGTCTTCCTATTTTTTTGCAAACTTTTCCATTACTCCATCAGTCTGTCCATTTTTTAAAAGTTTGTTTGTCCTTTTTTCTTCTTCTGTGCAGTAAAACTACCTGTACTAATTATGATTTTCTGAATTTACACTTTTGGAGATGGACCAAAAATCTTCTGAGAACTTTGCTTAATCTGAATCCATAACCCTGAAGACTAGCTGTCATGTTATTTCCTACTTCGCTACTTCCTCCTGCTCAGATTTGAACCGGCAGGGGTCAAAACGATATGAACGCTTCCTGTTTTTGTCATGCTAGGTCTCAGGCTTTGAAGACTAAGGAGCGCATGGCCCAGGTGTCCACAGGGAGCACTCAGATGGGCTTCGGCCGAGGCTCGTCCCAGCCCAACCTCTCCACATCCTACAGCGAAGAGTACGGCAGGTCGGAGGGCTCTCCCGCCTCCTACCACGGCTGTAAGTATGTCAGACGTTACGGAGGCCCACGGGGTTCAGTCCCCCATGTTTAAACACCAAATAAAGAAGGACTAAATCAGCTGTTGTCACCGTATATCAGGGAGCGCAACTTCTGCCTAAAACTCTGAGGCCATCCCTTTCCCTCCCCCCGCGCCATCTCTGCCCGGCCATTCTGCACCAGGGCTGCATTCCTCAGCTATTTTCCACTCCCCCACACACAAACAGAAGAGGAAGAAGATCACCACCCACCAAACTCCCTACCTCCCTAATCGCCCCCCTAAAATCATTTTTTATACACGACAGAGGAATCTGCTCGCGTTTTCAGCGGATGCGCTCATTTCTCCCGAAACAGTGACAGTGCAGCAGGCATCACTGATGACTTATCATTTTACAGGAACTGACTGGTCTGTTCTAGTTTAAAAAACAACAAAAAAGGCATGCACATTACTCTATAATGAGTCGAATATAGTCCATGGGGAAATATAATTAGCTAGAAAATGATCGCAAAGAAGAGGTCACAAATAAAAAAAAAGAAAGAAAACATGAGTCACATTTGTGAAGTAGGTTACCACAGTGGAGATGAACTGAGAATGAAATGAAAGAGTGAACCCTGGCCTCTTTTTCTTTCACACTCTGACCTCCATTCCTTTGCACCCAGCAGGATGACTGTGTCTGCAGGGATGCCTGTTGGCTCTCGTCTGTCTGTGGCCTCGCGCGCCGTTTTAACCTGCCTGGTTTGGATGTGATGCAGCCATATGGAGGATTAGAAGTGCCGCCATTCAGTGCATCAGTAACTAACAGTGTTGTATAAAGTACTCAAAAAATGTACTTAAGTAAAAGTACAAATACACAGACAAAAATGTACTCTAGTAAAAGTAAAAGTACCACATTAATATTTTTACTTGAGTAAAAGTCAAAA
>CAEFZX010019245.1:0-72127 GCA_903066825.1 Alfaro cultratus | reverse complement strand
TTTTGTGGTTTTTTTTTTTTTTTTTTTTTTTTTTAAATTATGTTTACTTTTTTTTTTTTTTTTAAAAATTCTTATTTTTTTTTTATTTTTTTTAATTTTTTTTTGTTTTTTCTTTTTTTTTTTTTTTTTACAAACCCCCCCCCCCCCCCCCCCCCAAAAACCTCAACAAAATAAACATGGGCAAAAAAATAATGATATCTTACATAGCGCTTCACACATTTTCGACAAAACAAAGTATAGGTAAAGATTAAACGAAATCTAAGCATTGCATTTTATTTTTGAAGCCCCTCTGCCCATCCCTACCAGCTCAAAACCCCTGCCGGTTCATGCATGACGTTTCTTCCGCTGGGCGCATGCGCAAAGAGGAACCCGTCCAGGTCTTCTTCCGGTGTTAGAGAAACAAGCAAAATATGATTGCCTTAACGACTTATAAATTATGTTTGCTGTTAAGCCCGGGATCGGGCGGCACATTTTTAGCTTACGTTTAAATTTCAGTGCATGAGGGCAAATATTTGCAAACCGGAAGAGGACTGAGAGCGGTGGGTGCTTGAGAGCGACGCTTGCAGCTGGATGCCGGTGTTACGTACAGTGTCTACGTCCAGGTGTTCTTGGACCTTATGGCCGAAGCTTCGCCCCGGATGGTCCGCGGGTCTCCGGCCTGTCTGTGCGTCCTCTGCGGACTGCCTGCCGCCGGGAAGTCAAAGCTGACCCGCAGGATTGTGGGTACCGCGGCTGAGCACGGCTGGAGAGCAGCAGTGCTGTCCTACGACGAGCTGATACCCGAGAAGGCTTATTACACCGAAGTGGAGGAGGATGGTCTCAGTCTGACAGACATGGTAGTGGCTTGGATAGGGGAAATTGAAATTAGCTTGGACAGTTGCATTTGAACGAATTTTGGTATCGTTGAAAATTTTATTTATTTCAAAAGACCTGAAACTCCACACAAAGACTGTTACTTTCAAGTCTTTGTGAGCTTTCACTGAAAACTAGTGAAAACACGACATCTAAGATTTAAATATTAAAACAGACTGATATGAAACGGTGGGCTAAGTTAAATGAAATGAAACGTGGGCTAAATGAAAAATGTGATTGATGATACCTGTTTGAAGGCTCTTATTTTCAAAAGGCACTTTTGATCTGGCAAAATCAGAAGTGCCTTTTGACTTAAATTTCTCTAAATATACAGATTTTTATCAGTGATCATGTTTTTTTTTTTATTCCCTTTCAGCACACTAATTGGAAGTCCTACAGACAAGCCGTGTTGCAGTGTGTAGAGCAGGTCTTGGAGCAGCCTGACATGGTGGTAGAGTTGCCAAGCAACCCTCTCATCAATGGAGCTGCATGGCAACCAAGTGTTCAAGCTCTACTGCAGCCTAAGGAGTTACACACTGATGGGATGCCACTGCTCTTTCTTTTAGATGACAACTTCTACTACCCAAGCATGAGATACGAAGTGTACCAACTTGCAAGAAAGCGTAAGGACTCTTTGTCAAAAGAATATGCTCCTCAGCAGCCTTAAGTATTTTTTTTTTTCCCAAACATGTCAGTTGTGTTTGCAGTGTCGCTGGGTTTCTGCCAGGTGTGTCTGCAGTGCGATTTAGAGACCTGCCTCAGGAGGAACCAAAGCAGACCTAAGCCCATTCCCGTCAAAGTGATCATGGAGATGGAGAAGCGTTTGAAATTTCCAAATCCACAAAAGAACCCATGGGAATCCCAAAGCATCTTGCTCAACTCGACAAACGATGTGTCCAAGTCCGACATGTAAGAGAGCAGAATTAATGGCTTTTGGCTCTTATTTGTTAAATACAAAGAGATTGACAAAGCTTTTTTTTCTGGGTTTATCTTCCTGTGTGACTTTTTATCAGCCAGAGAGTAATGGAGTTGGTCTCTGTGGCATTAGACAATCCATTGAGCCCAGCTGAAGACAACAGCGAACAAAAGGTGTGTTGCAGTTTCTCACATCTGTGAAACGCAGTAAAACGGAAGTCAAAGCTGAAAAGTTGAGATGTGAGCAATTTCTCCGAAATGTATCGTATTGATGTTGCAGGAGGCTGATCGTCTCAGGTGTGCCACGAGTGTGATCCACCAGGCTGATCAGGCCTGTCGACGTCTGATATCGGAGGCCATGAAGGCTGCCAGAGGTCAGCTGGGAACTTTACCAATTGACATTTATTATATTCGTTCTTCATGTTTCATAACGACAACCTTTGCTGGCTTAATTTGTAGAAAATCAAGTCCCTTCTGAACACATGCGGGTTCTGGCTACTCGGCTGAACGAATGCAAAGCGACTTTCCTTCACGACTTGCGGAAACAGTTCCTGCAGGAGGTGTGTTTCCTTCAAGAGGAGGACATCAGTGTGGAGCAGGTGGTGAAGAATATTTTTGATGACAAAAAGAATGAAATCCTGTCACAGTTTATAAGCAACCACGAAACAATGTGATGTTCTTTTTCACGATAACGTCAAAGAAATGATTGATGTCTGTATATATTTTAATTCCAATAAAATGTATTTTTGCTGACTATTTGCACTTAAGTTAATTGAATCAAGTAATTTATTACTTTGGAAATACACATTCTATTCATAATCTCCTCTAAATACTTTTTTCTGGCATTGTAGCCTGTCGCATCATATTTATACCCCAGGGAAACAAAAAGTCATGCACTGACACTAAATACTTTGGTTGCATTTTTTAGAGGGATTGTTATGTGGTTTTATTTAAATGATTTCATTAAATAATTTTTTTTAATCTTAACTAAAGATAAAAAACATACATTTTCCAACTTTTTTGTGAGAAAAAAAGTTTAACTTTTAATTAATTAATTCTTTTACTGAATTAATCTTTTAATTCAGTAAAAGATTAACTCAGTTAAAGGCTTTATACACTTCAGAGCTGTACGTATAACAGTAAGGTGGCAGTGTATATTTAAAGCTGGTTCAACAAATACTGTTTTGGATTCATATGTACAGCAGCTTACTAAGCTGTTGCTGGTCAAATTCTTATAATCCCCTCTAAATTGTGTCATAAATACCAAAACGTCGACAAATTTAGATGGGATGTTGAACATGACGAGACACGATCACATTTACAACCTAGCAGAGACTTTGTGTTACAAACTCAGCGCTATTTAAAACTGAGAGGCAATTTGTATGTTTATACAACAAAACAATGACATGTTTCAGCAGTGAGACATCATTCCAGTCCAGGTAGAGACTACAAATTATGTGTTTTGTTTATATTTGATTAATGATACAACAAAAAGAATTAGGAAAGTTGATTAATATGAAGTTGCAGAATACATTGTGAGAGTGTACCATATACTATTGGCATCTTAAGAAGCCAGACAGTAGAAATTCCTTCTAATTCTTACAATGAAAGCAGATAAGTCCTTTGAAATGTCCTGAGTGACGTAACGTTACAGGTCCCGAGTCTCTAAGTCAGGCCCACAGATTTCTCTAAGCTTTAGAATGACCACTTCCCTAACAGCATATATATGCTTACTGCTGATGTAAAAAAAAAAACACAGACCAGGTTTTTCCAGCTCTTTCAAATAAATGAAAATCTGAAAAGTGTGGTATTCATTTTTATTCATCCCTCTGAGTCGCTGAGAATCACCTGTTGCTGCACTTACAGCTGCAAGTTATTTACATTTGCGGTATGTCTCTAGCAGTTTTTGCACATCAAGAGACCGACAGTTTTTTGGGGTTTTTTATCATTCGTTCCAAAACAGTTCAACCTCAATCAGAATGGTTAGAAACATCTGAACATCAACTTTTAAGTCTATTCTTAGATTTTCAGTTAGAGTTATGTTCTCTAATACATTAAATGGATATAAACCATTCCATTGTAGATCTGGCTGTATCTTCTGCAGGAAGGTGAACATCCACTTAGTCTCAAGTCATTAGTTTTCTTCTAGTATTTAGTTCCGTCCATCTTCACATTAACTGAGTGGTTTTCTCTGTCCCAGCTGAAGAAAAGCATGCCCTCACCATAATGCTCCCTCCACAATGTTATACCATGGAATAGGCGTGTCTTACATTATAACAGTCCTTTCAACCTGAGCTCTGGGTGTCTGCAGCTGCTCCAGAGTTACTTGGCTTGTCAGGTAAGGGGAAAAGCCTTATCTGGTTTCCAGCTGTGTTGTATTCTTTCATTGTCAGTTAACGCAATGAACAGTGCTCTGTTTCCACGAAAGGTAGTGGGTCGAGGTGAAGTGTTGTATTCAATAAAACCACATATCGTCTTCATTTAACTTCAAATTGAGGCACCACATTGTGTTAGTCTGTAAAAAACAAAAACAAATGCAATACATTGAGGTTTATCGTTTTGACGTGACAAATCAGAATAAAAGCGCAGGAAATCCGTAACTTCAATTTCATTAGATTTCTGTGTACTTATTTCACTTCTTGTGTTGTCCACGGGCAAAATGGCACGCAAAATTGTATTTGTCCATGCACATATGACCACAGATGTTGCATTGGAATGGATGTTCGTAGCCGTGGCAGCCCATGTGGATGGTATAGATTATGTTATCAGAAAAGCGGATATCACAATGCTGGCATCTGTGCAAAAGGTTTTGCTCTTCTTCGCTTGGAGCATTTGCAGCAGGTGTTGGTGTGCTCGCCTGGCTGTTGCTAACACTGCCACTCAAAGTGTTGATGTTAGTCTCCATGCCACAGCCAGATGAAGGACTGTAGCTTTTATGACCTGAGGTGGGAGATTCTTTAGGAGGAAACGTCTGCACGCCGTTGGAGCAGACTTCCACCTGCTCCACCAGGATCGGTTTTTCGTCCGTTAAGGACTGCCTGTCGGAGGACGCAGGACTTTGAGGCTCAGGGAGAGCCTCAAAGTCCTGACCCGCAAGAGCGGAAAGCTGATCCAGCGAGTTTCTAAAGCCGTTTTCACCACGGCCCCGGCTCTCCTTCTCATCCATCTTAGGGGGCGTTTTGTATTCGCTGCCATTCAACTGGTGGATTTTGTGTGAAAACTCGCTAAAATAGTCGGACCTGGGCACGACGACTGAGGGAGGGCTGAGGTTGATCAGGAGCCGCCGGCCGAATCCCAGAGAGCCCGTCCTCTTCTGCAGAGAGCTCAGCATCCTCTTGTTGGAGAAAGGGGAACGGGCCACTCTGGTGGGCAGGAGCTTGTGGCGGCGGCGGCGGTGGTGTGATAGGTTGCTGCGGTCGCTGCATCGGAAGGCGCAGAGGTCACACTTGTAGGGCTTCTCTCCCGTGTGGGAGCGCATGTGCGCTTCCAGGTGACGCTCGTATGCTGAAGCAAACGGGCACAGCTGGCAGCGGTGAGGCTTTTCACCTACATGAAAAAGTATTTCCAGTTTTATTACCCAACATACTGCAAAAACAGAGGTAATAACATTGCATTACATGTATTGTACTGATAAGTACAATTGAAAACCAGATGTTTGCACCCACCAAATAAAATGTCACACACTAGACGAGAAGATGGTAAATGAACTTCATGCTTAGTATGATAGAGGATCTGTGATCCTGTGGGCCTAATTGTAGTACAAGGGTCTTGCTAACATAACATGGGAGATTTTAAGATACAAAAGTATAGGATGATTTCATTTGGACAAAAATAGGTCAATCTATAGGATAATGCATAGAACATTTGGCCAAATCAACAAATTAGTGGTTTATTAAAAACATTTGTTTTCCCTCCTCCCCCTAAAATGACGTAAATTTGAATAAAACGACGCTTTTTCTTTACAAAAAAAATTGTATTTTACACATTTCTATCAGGAATGCCAACAGATTAGGGTTGAAGTTTGCAGCTTGTTATAATGCCCTACACTGTTAAAATATAATGGTAGCTCTGACCTGTGTGGATGCGTATGTGCTCTATTAAACGAGCCATGCCCTTGTTAGCATAGCTGCAGTAGCTGCACTTGTATTTCCCATCGCAAGTTCTCTCCAGACTCTCCACTTGTATGTCTGATCCATCCTCCATTGGCAGGCTCACCTCCACGGAAGGAGGGTCCAGGACATTCTGCTCACATCTCGGTGCAACTACAAACACACACACACACGTAGATTATATGACCATGGCTTCAGAATAGATATTTATCTGACACATATTTCTCTTTTGTTTTGTACTCCTTCCCACCGGCATGAAACGGCTCCGTTGTCTCTTTTTCCCCACAAACAGAGCCCGAAATCATGTTGACATGCTGAGTTTGCTGGGTTAGGTATTCCTGAAACTCTTTCACGAAATCCACAGGCTCAGTCTTTATCTCCTCCATTTTTTGTTTTCTCCGTTGAACCTGAAAGAACATCCAAAGATGCTTAGAACGAGTGTCGTAGCTGCTCTTACTATCTTCAGTAGGTATCTATTAGTAGCATTGCTAATACGTCCTTGTTCTTTCTTAATCTCTCTGAAGTTATTCTGTAAAATTCAAGTTTGAAACCATCTTCACCCGAGTTCCTATTTGACGTTTCGGATTCTAATGTTACGCACAGGAACATGAAGCTCATGTTTTACTGCTAGATAGCCGTTACCATAGCGCATGTTTTATTGCTTGATAGCCGTTACCATAGACATATGGCAACGTCAACAAGGCCGCCGTATTGTGAGTGGCATTTAAATGTAAAACGTTTAAATATATTATTTAAAAACAAATTACTTTTCAAACTTAATAAATTTAAATGCTCAGTAATTAAATATGAATGTCTTTAGTTCAAAACGAGCACCTAACTTCTAAATAAGCAGTAATAATATTGTTAATGACAATGTCAATCATCCAATTTTATCTATAAAAAATATTTTGTGTTTTTATTAATCAGGAGGACCTTGCTTTCACGTATGGTTGTATTAGTTTTCGCGAGAAGATGCCACTCACAATATGGTGGTCGCTGACGTATGGCTTATATGGAGGCAATAAATGCGGCATCTACCTTTTTACATCTATGCGTTCGAAATGTTGCCTTCTTGTAACATCAGACAAAGTCAATCAGTTCGATTCAGGCACAATTTCTCAAAAATATTTAGGACATTTATACTAGAGCAAATTTCCAGTATGTGTTACATTAATATATTATACCGCATTATTGATAGAAAGTCTAAAAACCACATACCTTAAAAAGAAGATATGTTTTCTGTGTGAAAAGGGGAGATTCCATACCTCCATGAAGGCACCATGAGCCTATCTGTACTCGCAGTTTCATAACAAACCATGGCTACCCGGTTGGTCAGAGTTTTGTCCAAGGTGAGACTGTGCTCTGTGTTTCTCTCATATTAGGCTACTGCTCCATAAAACGGAAAATCATTATTTTTCACTTATTTTGTCATTAATTTTATATTTATGTTACCTAGCTAGCTAATCACTCGGTAGATGCTAACGTTTGCTAAAGCATCAACCAACTTGTTTGATAACATAAACAACTGACTGGTTGCAAATTTATTGATAAGTAATGGAAATTACGATGGACACTCGATGTGAATACAGTGTTTCCTCTCTTGTTAACTGTCAGTCCCTCAGGCAGCTCTCTCGTCCATCATGGGGGCCATGTCAGTCTGGATTGAGGAGCAGGACTACTTCTGCCCCAGCAGTGGCTCCAAACCAGGCAGGTGGAGTGGTGGCCTTCCCTCCCCTACAGACATATTCAGAGGAGGAGAGCATGATGAGGGACGCAGGTGAGCAGCAAAGCTGTGTTCCTGCTGCTGCAGAGAGCTGGAGACAAAACCTTTTAATCTTTGTTACTGATTAACAGTGAGGAAATATGCACAAGAGCGCATCGCCCCATTTGTGCCAATGATGGATGAAAATTCTACCATGGATGAAGAAGTCATTAGATCCCTGTTTGAGCAGGGGGTATGTACACTTTATCTTAAAATATTCCAAAAGAGCACTGAATATTAAATAGCTTATATTAATCGCCTGCACAATGACTTCCAGTTAAGGAAAATCATGCCCACAGCATGATGCTTCTACTGCCATACTTTACTGTGGGTAGTATGGATCTTCTGGTGATGTACAGTGTAATTTTTTTTTTTTTTACCAAACACCTCTTGAAATTATGGTAAACAAAATTACACCTTGGTTTTATTAAACCAGAAGACATTTTCCCACCTGCTTCTTGTAGACCTATAATGTGTTTTTGCAAAAAATAAAAACACAAAATATTTTTTATAGTGGCACTGACTGTTTTAAACATTGTTGTTTAAGCAATTTTCTCTACCACACATTTTCCTTCCACCCAACATTCCATTTGGATACATTAGTTCACATCCTGTGATTGTGTAATCCATAATCATGGCATAATGTGTGTGTTGAAGATATATTTTTTTAATGATTTTCATGTAATATACTGCCTGAGAAATTGAATGTTATGGGTTGTGTTAGCGCTGACCCCCAAGTATTCTGACATTTAAAGTTATTCTGAACATTTCTGCTTTGATTCCTTTTCCTGCCCAGCTTATGGGGGTGGAAATTGACCCAGAATATGGCGGCACTGGCTCCTCGTTTTTCTCCTCCATCCTGGTGATTGAAGAGCTGGCGAAGGTGGATCCTTCTGTGGCTGTGCTCTGCGACATCCAAAACACACTCATCAACACACTGTTTGTGAAACTTGGCACGCCGGCTCAGAAAGAGAAGTACCTCAACCGACTGTCAACTGATATGGTGAGGCAGTTATTACCGTATTCTAACTCTGAACAATCAATAATAAACAAACATCCCTTCTTTATGTCTAAAGAAGGGATGTCAGAAGTGAAATAATTATAGTTAACTTCAATTCAAGAGATGGAGGGTTAAAATAGAGTGGTAGGTGATATCATTTAAACTGATTAAGGTTTTAAAAAAAGAGGCAGAGGCTCAAAGTTTACTGAAACCACTTGGTCGACAGAATTTTCACTTCATTCTCAATGGAACAGTGTATGTTTTCATGACTGGGACAAGACATGATGTCTGAAATCTACGGGGCAGTAGTCCATCAGTAATCTGGTACACCTGGGGAGAAGAGAAACCTGTTTCTTAAATGCATATTACAAGATTACACTGGCATATTTACCATATCGCAGTACGGTTCCTGTATCGCTTTGCATCTTGTGGCTTCTGACAGATTGGAAGCTTCTGCCTCTCTGAAGCCGAATCGGGGAGCGATGCTTTTGCTCTGAAGACTCGAGCGGAAAAACATAAGGACTATTTCATAATCAATGGATCCAAGATGTGGATCAGCAACGCAGAGAATGCAGGGGTTTTCCTAGTGATGGCCAACGTAGATCCCTCTTCTGTAAGTTTCTATAAAGCTTCTAGATGAGCATTTTTAATGGCAGCATTCCCCAATCTTGGGTTTGGAGAATTACTAAAAGCTAGTAACATACCAGAATGCACCAGATGGGTTCTTGTGTCTTGTACTAAGCATCAGTTTAAGGCTTCTTGTTTTGTTTTGCAGGGATACAGAGGGATTACCTGCTTTATCGTGGACCGGGACACGCCGGGGCTCGAGATTTGCAAGAAGGAGAACAAGCTTGGCTTGCGTGCATCCTCCACCTGCCCTCTTAACTTTGACAACGTCAAGGTGGAGCCAAACACTCTGAGCTGAACTGGACTGATGTAGACCAGGTTTTTTGTTTTTCTCTACAAACCTTCCGTTGTCTGTTGTAGATACCAGAGGCGAATATTTTAGGAGAGGTCGGTCATGGATACAAATATGCTATTGGAATGTTGAACGAAGGCAGGATTGGAATTGCGGCGCAGGTATGCAGCAAAAATTTTGGACGTTAATGGTTTTCAATAAAATGCATTCAGTGCAACTTAGTGATGTGTTCACTTTCCCCTCCCTGGACTGCAGATGGTTGGCCTGGCTCAGGGTTGCTTTGACCATACCATTCCTTACACCAGACAGCGGGTGCAGTTTGGAAAGCGCATCTTTGACTTTCAGGTGTGTGGGGTCTTAAAGACAACTCCTCTCTTCTGTAAATGCACGTTCACTTTTGAGGGCAGGTGTTGTTTATTAACAACGCACTATTCTGTGTCTCAGGGCATGCAGCATCAAATAGCTCATGTAGCGACCCAGATCGAAGCGGCGCGTCTGCTGACGTACAACGCCGCCCGTCTGAAAGAAGCCGGCAGGCCTTTCATCAAAGAGGCCTGCATGGCCAAATACTTCTCCTCTGAGGTGTGCTTTTTGATTGTTTAGAAAAAAGGAAGCTGTGTGCATTTTCCTGTCTCTGACCCATGCCTCTGTGTTTGTCAAGAAATCTCTAGTGGAACTTGATGACATCAGCTTGAGTCAAGCGTCGTGAAGTATTTGTGTTTTGTTTAATTTAATCCAGGTTGCAACTCTAACTACGTCAAAATGCATCGAATGGATGGGAGGAGTCGGCTTCACCAAGGACTACCCCATAGAGAAATACTACAGAGACTGTAAAATTGGTGAGCCTCAACGAGACGTTGCACCGCTTCACTAAAATTGGCTTGATTTTATGTGATAGATAGATCAAACCAAAGTGGCACATAATTGAAAATGTCTGGTAAAATGGTCAATAATTTTACCTTTCAAAATAAAAATCTCCATTAAAACACCTTTACTATGACATTACATGATGATAGCACCATCATGTTGTGGAGATGCGTTCATGATCTGCGACAGGGAAGCTGATCAGAGTTGGTACGTGCATAGAGAATGTACCAACTCTATTATTTTCAATCCGCTTCACAATTCTGCATCTTTTTGTGTTGGTCTGTCACAAACAAGCCCAAGAAAACACACTGGCTGTTATGTTTGAGAAAAAATCTGAAAATGTCCATGAGGAATAAACACATTTTCAAGGCTCTGTTTGTAGAGAACAGCAGTATTATAAGCTGTATTAGGGACACACACATTTGGGTGTTTGTGATTGGACCAGAGTGGGTGGGGGGGAGGGACTGCAGCATGTAATGCATAACTGCGTACCAGGGGCCAGGCTGGTCTGATGGCATGTGGACTTTTTGTGTAATCCTGGAATAAAATCAAATTTTTCTGTTTTTCTCCACGTGTAGGAACCATTTATGAGGGTACAACAAATGTCCAGCTGTCTACTATTGCCAAGTTCATTGATAAGGAGTATGACCGCTGAAACCATCAAGCCACAAACTGATTGATTCCATTTTGTTGTTACACTCTGTACTCTTGTCATTTTTGCGATGACCTCATTAGATTCAACCCTGCAGAATTGGGTTGTTGTAGAACTATTCTAATAGGGTTTTGTTGTAACGTTACAAAGTAGTTCCTATAACTGATGTCACAGATTCTATTAGGTTTAAAGTTGAGTTGGTGTTTTTGCATTTTCTGCATGACATTTTCCCAAATCAGTGCAGAAAGGAGCTTGGTCACTTTTAAGCCTTCACAGTATCATGTCTCTCCCACATTTGTTGCATATGTTGATGTCTATTGATCAGTTTTGCAATAATAACATCCCCAACTGTTAGAATATGGGTTTGAATGTTTGAGTTTGATCAAGTTATTCTTCAAAAGATTCAGTGCCTTCAGTTGTTTCCTTACACACTGTAAGCTGACTGATTTTACATTATAATAAAATCTTCCATACCATGCTAATATATCTTTACTGTGATTGAGTTCAACATGGAGAGGGAAAAAAATGTACGTGCATCAATCTGTAGCCTGTACTTATTTGTCCATTCATAGTCACAGGAATCTTGTCCATATCCATGTACCTGAGAGTCCAAAAATCAATTTATTCGAGTATCTCAGTTCAAAATAGGAAGCCTGCTTTCCTTACATCTAGCTTTATATTGCCCAACAGTTTGTCCATGTTATATCATTCATATGTTTTCCATTATCCATGTGTTCCTCTTTCTAATCATTTGCCCAACATTTTCTCTTTCATTCATCTGTTTCTCAATTATCTATAATAATTGATAAACATCTCCTCCTCACCAATTGGGCATTTTTAATTGTCTTTCCACCACCTCACACACCCATCTACCATTTCATCCATCTTTCCTTCAGTGTGTTTTTGCAGCTTTTGTAATTAATTAATTACACTTTAATTACAGTATGCCAACCGTAAAATATTTCCAGTGAAGCAAACTTTGCATTATGGACTGGGAACACGAAGTTTGAGCAATGGGAAAGTCTGGAATTTGAAACCGCTGTTGAAAGCTAATGCCAAACCTTCACGCTAGATGGCAGCACTTCCCCAAACAAGTTCCGCATTCTGTTTGCGGAGGCAGCTCCTCAATGAGAGCTCAGTCAATTATTGTGTCTTTTTAACAGCCTGTCACCTCTAATGATATTTTATATCAGCTTAATTATACTGGTGCTTCAGATGAAAAGAGCCTGCATTGCATAATTCACTCACTGATCATTTTGTAGCTAAGGCTAATTAAATTTCCGCAGCCTGCGTCGAGCTGCTCAGAATAAGCTCCATTGTTTAGCCACGGGCTTTTCCCGAAGAGCACAGACCCAGTTAGTACACACAAACTCTTAGGAGGAATTATAATGTTTCTTGCAAGACTCCTGTATGACAAAAGGCGAACATTAAAAAGAATACCCTTAAAAATGCTTAAGGCTTGCAATATGTCTGTAGCCATGTCACTCTCTGAACCTCTTCAGGGTTTATATTAATACGTATAGTAGCATGTCACTTAAACTTTTTCCTATTTTGCCTCCAACACCCCTAAAGACATGCAAATGCAAACAATTATCTTCAGACATCATCTGATTATGAAATAGCGTACGTCTGTGCAATTTAAGGCTTAAGAGGTTTGTTGGAGAACATAAGCAGAAAAACAGCATGAAGACCAAGAAACACAGCCAATGGATCAGAAACAAATTTGTGGGGAGGATTAAAGCAGGGTTAGGTTTTAAAAAGAATATCCCAAGCTTTGAAGATCTCACAAACCACTGTTAAATCACCTAAACTGACAGGCCAGGGGAACTTTAATGTGAGAAGCAGCCAATGGGTCCATGGTCACTCGAGAGGAGCTGCAGAAGTCCACTGCTCAGCTGGGAGGATGACTATTATTTGTGAAATCTACAAACCTGAGTGTAAAGGTTAAAGGGATGTACAAGAAGTCCCCTTGGCAATTTGCTATGAGCTTTATTAGGACATGGCCAATATGTTTAAGAAGGTGCTCTGGTCAGAGTTCATGGGAAGATTGATGGAGTTAACTACAGGGTAATCCAGAAAGAAAACCTGCAAAGGCTGTAAAAGACTTGAGGTGGTTGCGCTTCAAGCAGAAGATCAGGTATATATAAACAAACATATATGTGCATATTGGAATGGTTTAGATCCAAGCATGTTCATATGTGGAACAGACAAACTCCAGAACTCTGAGTTGTTTTCAAAATTCTCATATCAAACTTGGCCTCCATTTTGCTTCACCGATTACTCGCTTCTCTCCTCTGATCCATTCTCAGCTGTCTGTTTAATGAACACAATCTCCTGAAAACACACAACTGCTTTTCACTTTGCCTCCCTAAATGCTGCTCAGCTCAGCTAGCCTCTTTTCTCCACCCCCATCTTCAACACAGCTATGAGACCTCTAATTATGCAAGGATTCAAGTAGCTTTTCACAAAACACTGTGTTGTCCTTTTGCGTTGGAGAGCGCTCGACGAGTTAAAAGGACAGGCTGTGTGCATGCAGGTTGAGCAAATTCAATTTGGCTGATTAATTCTCTTCGTCTGCTGCTGGTTTGTTTTAAATGACAAATGCAGTGTTTTATAGATTTGTTTTTTACCACTTTTTCTTAAGTAATAATATAAATAAGTCCAGATAATACAAATAAGTACAGATATCCTCTTCCTGCACAGTGACATGAATTAAAACAGAAAACATCTGCCTAATCTCACCACCAAAACTCGCATTTCACCTCTTTCTACTCATTGTGAGCACTTATCTCTTCATTTCTTACATTTTTAGGACATCCCAAGCATTAATGTAGGGCGAAGCTACATGGAAATAGTTTTAAAAACTGTGACATGTTTGCAAATACACTCACAAAAATAAACATTTTCTCAGCTAATATATTTTAATTGGCCCATTACCCACTCAAATGTCCAGTGTGAGGCATTCCAAGTATCAGTGGAGTTATTCATGAAAAATGCCAAGTGTGAAACATTTCTCAATATAAAATCTTTTTATAATATCAACTATTTGATTGTGTAGATTATCACACAGCAATGTGTTTTCTTTCTAATCAAACCAAAACGAATGGCTAAAAAGCTGTTCTTATTTCTAAATTTAAGTCACTGCTTAAGTGAGGACAGAGGACTTTGTCCAATAGCAATGTTATTATGTAAAGTTGAGTGGAAGAAAAAAATGCATAAAAACTGCACCCATGAGAAGATTGTGAAGCAAAGCCTATTTAACAGTTCTTGGGGAGATTTACAAAGCAAGATTCACAACACGCTTATATATGTCTGGACATAGGACATCTCTATGGCATCCCTTATGCTAATCCACTCAAGAGCGAGAGACAAGGTCAAAAGCCTTTTACCTAGATTAAGAATAAAAAAAAACCCATTGAACTCTTTGATTCCAAATTCTCTTTTCAGATGAAAGTAAATTATACATTTCATTTGAAAATCAATATCTAAGAGAGCTGAATGAACACAGGGGCACAGAACCAGAATCAAGGTTGCTATTTAAGCAAACTAGGTTGCCTTAACAACTCAGCAGTCACATAGGTTGATTGCCTCCACGCCATGCCGCACTGATGAAGTGTTTCATACAAAAGGATACCCAACCAAGTACTGAGTGTATTTATGCTCTGCATTGCATATACATACTTTTCAAAGGGCAGGCTTTTCTGTAATAAAAATCCTTATAATATTGAAATTTTCTGAAAAATTCAATCTTGGCTTTTCTTTAGCTGTAGGTCATAATTGTGAAAATTAAAAATAAATAAATGTTTGTAATTTATAGTTCTGTGTGTTTTTAATCTATTTGCTGCAGAAGTTTCGAAGTTAACAAGATTGTGTTTTAAATGAATAAGATAAGATAAGATTGATCATTTTTGTTCACTGCGTTAATTTTGGATCCATACTTTTGTTTGTAATGCATACTGCAGGAATTTAGCAACACACTGTGCATCATTAGTCACATATCCAAGAAATCAGTTTCTTGCTCAGCTTCTTAAAGGAGTGTCCCGTTTTACTGTGGAACCTTTCAACCTCTTAGTTCAGCACCAAGGGACGGAAGAGTGCTGTAGGGGAGGGATAGCCCTACGAAATGGGATTTAGCCCCACATGTTTCATTCCACAAATGTCATCTGCTTCATTCATGTGCTTTTATATTTCACAGGGACATTAATGTTGTCATTCGCATTAGGTCACCTGTTGGGGTTTTTAGTACAAAGCTGATCTGAAAGGGCTTTATCAGGATGGAAGGCATTCCAGTTTGTAACTCGCCTGCAGCGTTTCCTGTCTAATAAAATTACACTGAAGTCAATAAGCTCTGGTCCAGGTAAACTGCACATATTTCTCTGCTGAAGGTGGAACAGATGAACCACAGCCTGCATCAGAACAGATACCACTTAAACAAATGAAATCAGGAATTATTGAATGGCTTTTTGTTTTTTGTGCTTTTAAAGACACTATCCAGAGGTCTTGTTTTTCAGTAGTTGGGTAATTAAATATTCCACAGCAAGATTTAACAACAGGTAAAGGGTTTAAAAATAAATTTTAAAAAAGGTTTAAATTTATTAAAGGAAAATGTTATCCAAACAAACCTGTCCTTACATAAAAAAAAGCAATTACCCCTCTTATTAAATCACAAAATATATGATTAAACACATTTTTGGTTCAATTTCAGGAGTGACGCCATGCCTAATTGCTGGCTGACCTGTAGAATCAAGAAAATACTTTCAGTATCTGTCTGTCGACATGACAACGATCTCAAAAACCAGCATTATGGAACAAAAATATTTGAGAACTAGGAGTCTGGAAAAGGCTAAAAAGTAAGTCCCAATGTTTTGGGACTCCAGTAAACAGTGAGAATTGTTATCAACTAATGGCCAACTAAAATTACACCAACAGCGCATCAGCAACTAATCCAGGAGGTCACAGAAGATCCCACAACAACATCTAATGCACTGCAGGTCACTCTTACCTCAGTGAAGGCCAAGGACATGTTGTGGTAGTTTGTTTGTATAACTGTAAATTTCTGTATTTTAAATAATGTATTTTTTTTTTCTGGACAGGTTGTGAATCTATACAGTTATATGACGTTTTTATTAAAGAAAACAAGTGAGTAGATAGTTACCCACTAATGCTTCCGAAGTGAAGAACTGTTAAATAAAATAATTAAATAATTTCATGGTGAAAACATGCTGATGTTGAAACTTACAATGCGTGGATAGGGAACAAAATTTGTCTCTAGCCCAGAAATTACATCCTCCTTCTTCCTACCCTGGTGTTTCAACTATACCTAAATGAAGTTTGATGTGTTGCTTGGTGAAGTTCTTTGAATATTCTTTTAAAATCCTTTGGTAACGCTGTGCGTAAATGTGTGAACACGGAATTTACAAAACGAACCAAACCTTCTTTGTGTCATCCACGTTTATTCAATTTACTGCCAGGTGATTGTGGTTTGCGCACGGCCTCCAGAGCCCGCACCAAAACCCAGAGAGATTTTCCTCTTTAATCTAATTGGATGATAAGTGGGTGCGTTACTATTGAGCCCGGAGCCAAAACGCTTGCGCGGCCTTCTTCTGTTTGGATCCTGTTCCCGTCACAGCCCCCCTTCGCGTTTCCCATTTGCTATTGTACCTACCCAATAGCAGAGACCGAGCGCGCTTTAAGTCAGATGGCATTTCCATTCTCCTTCATTACAATACAGCGCGAGTTTGACGCAGTGATCCCTGCGCTTTTTCAGTCCAAATCATCCTCTGGAGAGGCCGGGACGCAACTTCTTTTTTTCTTTTCTTTTACATCCTCCTCTTTGGTAGATTTTCTTAAAATCAACAACAAGTTGGAAGCAAATGTTTTAACTGTTTTTACCTCCAGAACTTGTTGATGGTCGTCCATATCGGACAATAAGCGGTAATGGCAGAATCTGACACGCAGGAGACTCGCCAAGCCGCAAAGGATTCACCGTTTTCCATAAAGAACCTGCTCAACATTGAAGACAAACCCTCGAAGCCAGTACCCACCCTCGGGTCTTCCAAAGTGTTTGAAGGCACATTTTTCTCCAGGCTCAGCGATCTGTCTCTGCCTAGATTTGAGCTGCCCGGACAGAGGATCGGACTGTCAGCGCAGTATTTGGAGAGAGCGTCTGCCTGGTGGTATCCATACACGTTGGGAGCGCATTTTAGGACTGTGTCGGGTAAATATTTTTTTCCTAAAAAAAAAAAAAAAAAAAGTTAGCGTTTTATTTTCTAAGTTTCCGTAAAATGGTCTATCTGATGATATGTTAATTCATACAGAAATAGCTTACTGTTTATTCAATTTATTTGGCTACCACAAACAAACCGATTCGTGCAACGTTTATGCAGTAAAAACATAGTCACATGTTAAAGTGTATTTAATAATATTTTTTCCTTCAGCGGGTTCAGAGAAAATCAGCCAGAGAGAAGAAGACAGGCGCTCGCCGGAGCTCCAGAAAAGCGACCAAGATGCCAAAGACGAGAGCGCCGACGACGACCTGGCGCTGGACGAGAGCGACGC
Source organism: Alfaro cultratus (assembly GCA_903066825.1). NCBI lineage: Eukaryota > Metazoa > Chordata > Actinopteri > Cyprinodontiformes > Poeciliidae > Alfaro > Alfaro cultratus. The sequence continues at coordinate 54,493 of CAEFZX010019245.1, read as the reverse complement.
CGATGAGTCCAAGAAGGAAACCGACCAGGAGGAGGACTGGAGGAGAAAACCAGACGAGCTGGACACCGACAAGAAGCCCTGTCGGAAGAAGAAGACGCGCACGGTGTTCTCCAGGAGCCAGGTGTTCCAGCTGGAGTCCACCTTCGACATCAAGCGCTACCTGAGCAGCTCGGAGCGGGCGGGCTTGGCCGCGTCGCTGCACCTCACCGAGACGCAGGTGAAGATCTGGTTCCAGAACCGGAGGAACAAGTGGAAGAGGCAGCTGGCCGCCGAGCTGGAAGCGGCAAACATGAGCCACGCAGCGGCTCAGAGGATCGTGCGGGTGCCGATACTTTACCACGAGAGCGGGGCCTCGGAGGCGAGCGGCAGCCCCGGTACGAACTCGCCGGGCAGCCAGTCACTGCTGGCTTTCCCGCATCACATGTACTATTCCCATCCCACACCGCTGCTGAGGCCGGTTTAACAATACTTGTGTTTTTAAACGGGAGCAGTTCAAAAGAAAAAAAATCTAATTTTGTACATTTTGTATATTATTATTATTATTATTATTATTATTATTATTATTATTATTATTATTATTATTATTATTATTATTATTATAAGACCAAAAACATTGTAAATAAAATCTTGCTGTTGATTCCCAAAAATATGGTGCATATATTTTAATGTATTCAATTTTGGGGGAATCATAAACTCGTTTGTCTGTATTTCAGAAATCTGCGTCAGTGTTTGTAAAAAAAAAAAAAAAAATGTGGAAATTAATATTTTAGTATCTTTAAACCGTGCAATACTGTTGGTTTGTCAGCCTTTTATTTTTGTCACAGCTCAGTTTCAGAAACTCGAAACATTGCTTCTGTTGTTTGCTTTGTTTCGTTATAGTGAGGACAATCATGTGATTCTTAACCTGAACGCTGTACAAAACATTCATTTGCTTTTTTTTTGTTTGTTTGTTGTTTAGTTTTTATGACGGCTGTATAGTTTAAAGCTACGAAAGAGCCAAAAATAGCCTCGTTTTTCCCCCTGATATTAAAATTCTGTATAGTCCGAAGCTCAGTAAAGTTCATTCAAAAGAAGTTTGCTCATCTGTTATTATTGTGAAGGAAGAAATTAATAATTTCATCATTTTTAGTTTTACCAAAGTATGCAATGGGATCAAAACTGAAGCCTTTTTTGCCAGCATGTCTTATTAAAAGACTTAAAGAAAAAACCTTTCCATATGCTGGGAGCGCAATGTCCCAAGTTCAATATTTGAGCCTTCATTTTCAATTGGGTACAATTGAAAATTGTACCCAAGATAATGATGCATTATGGTTAGGTATTTTTTATGTTAGAAGCCTCTGTTAGTGTTTTTTTTTGTTGTTTTTTTTTTTGTTGTTTTTTTTTATTAATGTATTTTTTTTGTAATAAATACTTATGTAGTTAAAGCTTCCCGAACAGCAACAAAAAAGACCAAAAAGCAAGGGTCATGCAATTAAAACCATTGCAAAATCTGTCATATCACTGTAAAAAATGAATCTTGATGGGGTATTAAATGTTAGCTCTTAAAATACATGAAATGTTAAATAAGTATTATAGGTCCCAATTGTAATTTTAATGATTACATTCTAATAAAAAAAAATAAAAAAACATGTACTTTTAGTAACAAGATTTTGATTTGAGTTTAGCTCAAGATGTTTGTTCATTCAAATCAAAATTATATTTGTTGTCTGTGCTGTCCAACAGAAAATTTTGACAGTGTTTCTTTTAATAAATATGTCAATATCAGAAAGGTTGTAAAGGTTCAGAGCTGCCGGTAGACTTGCTGAGGATGTTCCAGGAATGTAAGATTATATTTAGCTTTATCTTGTTTAGAAACACCACTGATGCTGAGGTCAAATTTGATACCAGAGAAATTGTTCTATATAGTACCGATGGTTGTTATAGGGAAAATTATTACATGTTACTTTGTCAGGTTAGATTTTAAAAAGTTTAAAACAATTTTTTATAACATTCCAAGCACCAACTACAAACCAAATCTTATTTTTCTTCTTCCTTTTTTTTACCGTTAGATAAGCAAAATGAAAATAAACAAACAAACTAGAATTCAGTTGAGTAAGTGTAATTCAAAAATTGGGTTGAACTTAAACTTTTTTGTCTTTCAGTTTCATTTTGTTTTATCAACAATTGTCAAAATTCTGGATCTGTGCTCTGTGTTCAGATTTAAGCATTTATGGGAGGCTCTGGAAGTTTGGCAGCTGTTCAGGTCACTTATGCCTTGTGAGGGCTCTGGTATGGCATTACCAAGTGATAAAACATGCTGTAGAATTTAAAATAACATTGCAGACATAATTTGGTTGAATTTAACATTAAACTACATAGAAGGAAGACCACTTCTGGGTATGTCAGAGATGATGGTGTGTAACTCTAGTACAGACAAAAAGATAGAAGGGCCAGAGAAGAACAGGGTAAGTGGTAGAGTTGGGCCATCAAGAGTTTCTTGAAGACAGACAGGAACGTCCCTGTTCTGGTTGCGCTTGGTTATTCCACCATCATGGAACAAACACCAGTCCTGCTTTGCAGGGTCTGCTAGACCACAGTTCTTTGACGACCGTAGTGACAAAGTCATGACAGTTAGGTCTTTACAACAGCATTCAAATTGTTGGGAGTTGTTTCATCTTGCATTCAATGCAGGTGGCACGTGTATTTCCGTAGGAGCCACACAAATCACGTGACATGGGTCTCCAATTTTTGTTCTTACTAATCTGCTTTGCGATTATTGGAAAATGAAAAGCAACTATTGGTTATAAAAAAACAAGATGGATATCGGTACCTAGGCAGCAAAACTCTGGTCAATATAAAATAATTAATTATTATGCATTAGGTTAATTTTTAGGATTCTTAATTATATATGTTTTTAATCCTTACTCCGAATGTATTTCTTTGAGATAAGCGCTGCAGTTCAGGATCCGGTTTATCTCCAACACCAAACACAGAGATGATTGCAGGAATGAACTACACTCCTGACGATTTGCATTTCACTGAAGCAGTGACGCTTCTGTTTGTGAACATGCTCCTTTACTGTTTTAAAGCATAGAAAGAAATGGTAAATCCTACTGATTTTTCAACTTTTAGAGTTCTTTTTTTCCCAAAAAAAAAAAAACAAAAAAAAAAAACCCCAAATGGGATAATATGACAGTTTTTAACAATATTCATAACATTTACTAAGCACATTATTATGAGAGACTGCTTATAAATGTCCTCATGAATGAGAGCGATGCTTGACTAAACCCGGATAACCAGGTACATTCTAACGTATGCAGGATCTGCTACCAAAGCATACCAGGTAGTAGACTGAATATTGCATTCACAATATGCATGATTCATGAAAAATGTGAATACTTTTATGGCTAACGATCTAGTGTCTAACCTAATGCTCACTACAGACCAGTTTTGCTACCTAGATACCGATATCCATCTTGTTTTTTTTATAATCAATAATTGCTTTTCATTTTCCAATACTGTAATCGCAAATTAGTAAGAAAAAAATTGGAGACCCATGTCACGTGATTTGTGTGGCTTCTACGGAAATATACGTAGTTTTAAAGCAAACCAATAATGTTGCAGGCGCCAATTTGAACGCTAACGTCAGCCAATCAGTGAGTTGATATTGTTCCTTGTGCTAGCAAGCGAAGTAGCTGCACGCGACTGCCTCGCTTCTAACAGTATTTTTCAAATTTTAATTTGGTCTGAGTAGTAATACTTAGTCCTGCGAGACATATTACCCAGTTGCGCTTGTACAACACGAAACTGAAGCGGTAAGTAAAGTGAGAAAACTACCACGAATGTTTGTAGCCACTCGCTAGCGCTAGCTGAACTGGGCTCGGTGTAATTACTGGAGCTAGCTGTATAAGAACAGTTATGACTTTAACCCCAGCTAAGTGAAAAACAAATGGCCCATAAACGTGTGCAAGAGTTTGACGTTTGTTAAAGCTTGTGTTTATGTCATATTTATGCCGTAAATATTTTTTTTTATTATTTTTTTTTTTTTTTAGAGATTTGGAAAGTCATTGACTCTACCGTTGATTCCACGAATAAACTGCAGCTTGTTGTTGACTTTGACCAGTCTTGTCCATTTTCTGAACTTTAAGCTTACTTTGAGTTAAATTTTCTAGAACACAATTTAGACGTTCTAGAAATTATTGTTGTCATTAAATCAGCATTATGTAAATCTGTTCGTTAAACTCTTAAAGTCCCTGAGTGGAACACAGGGTTTCAACGCTTACATACTTCATTCGCTGCCTATGCTATAACCTAAAGCTTTTGTTAGTCTGTTTATCTATCCATCTAATTGTCCTTCATCAGTTCATCTGTTTATCAGTCCATTCATGCTTATTATCTCTCTCGGGCTTTGTTTTTCCGACGTTGCTTACGTTTAAAAATATCTGCCACAGACTCATAGTAAGCTTTAAAACATATGTAAGCCTAATATATGTACCTTCTTCTACCTTGCAAAGCTTTTTATTGATTTAAATCTTGCTTCATATTCCATATGGCTGTGATAATGCATAAAATTGCCAAAGGGGTTAATATCAAGACTTTGCTACAGAAAACTTTGGAAGAGATTGTGTTTTTTAATATTTCTGTTACATTGATCTGATTGTGATTATAAACTGTTTTAATCAACATCCAAAATTATCCTAATCAGCTGTTGACTTTCTGATATTTATGGCTGAGTGTAGATTTACTTCATCCTCCTCTTCCACAGATGACGGGCTGTAACGAATACAAGCTAAACCAGGGGCCAGAAGATGGCATCTCTGCTGTGAAGTTCAGCCCCAGCACTGCCCAGTTCCTCTTGGTTTCCTCATGGGACTGCACTGTACGCCTCTACGATGTGGGAGGAAACACAATGAGGATGAAATACCAGCACACAGCTCCTGTTCTTGATTGTGCTTTTTATGTAGGTTGATTTGCCTTTGACTTAGTGCTGTGACCTTATTTAATGAGTGTGATGCAAGTGGATAATGTCAAGTTTTGCTTGCAGGACCCAACACATTCTTGGAGTGGAGGTTTAGATTCCCAGTTAAAGACTCATGATTTGAACACAGACCAAGGTATGCCTTTAGCATCCTTTAAATTAAGCCCTATAAGCATAAAATATGTACTGCTTTGATACATGTTGCAACGTTCTGACCTGCCCATACTGATTTCAGACCATTCCTTTTTCTCTTCTGAGCCTCTGATTACAAATCAGACAATTGTAAATTTGGTTGAATTTGTTCACCTGCTGGTTTCTTCGTGTCTTTGTATTACCAAGTATTACATTTGTTTACTTTTATTCTTTGAACAGATACAATAGTTGGAACACATGATGCCCCCATTCGTTGTGTGGAATATTGCCCAGAGGTTAACGTCATGGTAACGGGCAGCTGGGATAGATCAGTACGACTGTGGGACCCGCGGACGCCCTGCAACGCTGGCACCTTCACTCAGCCTGACAAGGTAGCAAAACACATTAAAGGCGACTGTATAGATTTATTCCCTTTAACATTTCGCTGGTTTTAAACCCGCTGTCTTTTTTGAAGGTTTACACCCTCTCTGTGGCCGGAGACAGACTGATTGTTGGCACAGCAGGAAGAAGGGTGTTGGTGTGGGATTTGCGGAATATGGGTTATGTCCAGCAGAGAAGAGAATCCAGCCTCAAGTATCAGACTCGTTGCATAAGAGCCTTCCCCAACAAACAGGTACAGTTTGTGCATGACAAAGAAAGGCTCCAGTCTGTATCAAATTTCTTCAAGCATTTACTCTCAACTGAAACTAATGTTATGAATACATATTTCTTATTGAGATGAAGCTGGATTGTAGTTTCCTTTCTGTTTTTCGTCTTGGCTTCAGGGCTATGTGTTGAGTTCAATCGAAGGCCGAGTAGCTGTGGAGTACCTGGATCCGAGCCAGGAGGTTCAGAAGAAGAAATATGCCTTTAAGTGCCATCGGCTAAAGGAGGAAGGAATTGAACATGTCTACCCTGTCAATGCCATTTCTTTTCACAGTGTTCACAACACCTTTGCTACAGGTACATAGAGCTTTCAGCAAACTGTATTGAGGTTTGTGGCTGTAAAGTGTCTTTACAAGCCTCTATTTAGGTACGATGTAATTGTAAAAGCATTGGAATTACAATTTGGACTCCTAAAACTCCAAAATAACCAGGTAAACTTGTACTTTTTTAGATTTTATGTAGGTCTGATATCTTAAGCAAAATGGTCTCAAAAAACCTTAAATTAAATGTAATTTTTATTAGAACTTGAATTAAACAATTTTTCTTTCAATATATTGCTAAACTGATTCTGTTTTGAAAAGCTTCTTTTGACCTTTTGTCACTGACCTGTCACAATCTGCTAATAAAGACCTAATCTCTATTCTAACTGTTTAAAACTTCTGAGGTTGACCTTGAGCCTCTCCTCTCTCCAGGTGGCTCAGACGGCTTTGTGAATATCTGGGATCCATTCAACAAAAAGCGCCTGTGTCAGTTCCACCGCTACCCAACTAGCATTGCTTCCCTGGCTTTCAGCAACGACGGCACCATGCTCGCCATTGCCTCGTCCTACATGCACGAGAAAGGAGACATCAGCCACCCAGAGGACGCCATCTTTATCCGTCAGGTCACAGATGCTGAGACGAAGCCCAAGTGAGTTTTCTAAAAATGTCATTTTTTTTCTTTTTTTTTAAACCACATTGAGGCACACTGTAGCAGTTTACACCACCCCCATCCCACCCGTTATGTTTGCAGAGAGCATGTCCAGCTGCAGACACACTGATCTGTATCTCTTTGTCCACTTTTCAATATCCGACAGCAGAAAGACACAGAAGAGAGTTTCAGCTTTCCCATTTGGAATACCTGTGACTCTTGCAAATATACAGCTTAACCGCATGAGTTAAAACCTGTTTAAAATGCAACCAAATTCATTATTACATATATAAAAGCTTCCAGTTGCATTTGGACTACTGTTCCACTCTGAAGTGTAAAGTATGCATTTACTGTCGGTCCTTCTGACCCACACTGAATATCTTGCACATCATAAAGTTTCTGCCTTTAGTATAATTTTCTACAAGTAAAAGTCTTTAGTGTTTGTGGTAATTTCATGGCTTACTAGATGTGTGCAATAACATTGCTCATGTTTTTCCCTTTGAACTACATGAGCAGATCATTCACTCACTAATGGAAGACCATCCAACCCAGGGGTCTGAAATCATTATAATAGATGACAAGTTTTTTAGATGCATAACTTAAATTTATGAGAACATTTATTTGAATTTGGGTTTCCAATCATATATAAACATCAGACATTGTTATAAGGTTCATGTGGAGCCTTAAAAAGTCTTAGTAGACTTTTTAAGGCTTATGAACTTTTAAGGCTTATGAACTTATTGTTCTGAGTGTCAAATATTTCAAAGTCTTAGTAGACTTTGAAATATTTGACACTCAGAACAATAAGTTCATAAATTTTTCTCCACAAATGTCCTAATAGGTACAATATCTTTTTTTCCCCTGTCTGAAACGTAATTTTGATTCCTTGTATGTCTAGTGCATCTGACATCATCACGATAAAGTAGACTTTGACTTTATGCTATTAGTAAATAAGTCTCAAAATGACAATATTATCACTTATAACAATTTCTGAATGTATTATGGATGTCAGGATGGATGCTCTCATGGAACAAATTGGTTAAATAGAAAAAATGACAATTCTATCAATACAGTTTTTGTGGAGTTTTCAAACTCCAAAAACAATTAGAATCTATTGTAAGAAATTAATCATAATGATAAAGGATACAATAACTGCCTAAATACATAATGTCAGAGTCCAACAGCTAGAATTTCTTTGAAAGATACTTAATTGTTTTCTGTACTATTTTTTTTCTTCTTCTTTAAAGGTCAACCTAAAACTGAAGTGTACTGGACTCCTTCACCATCCTGGATTTCTGTTGGCATCCTGTGCTTTATCTCCCTTGCCAACACAGCTACTTGTGATGTATGTTTGCTATAACCTACATGGTAAATATTTCTTTGTTTCTTGTGTTGTCTTGTATTTTCTTCAGCGAAGCTGATTTAAACTTAAATACACTGTCTTGAGCTTATTTCCCTATGTTTAAAGTTCATAATTAAACGTCACGCTGTTTCTGTCCTTTACTCCTTGTTTTTTCACTGATTGATGGGTAAAGTTGATATATGAATTAAAATAAAACCTTTTCATAAACTTTGAGTATGAATTCAATCCTTTCTCCACCATTTGTCGCATACCAGGCGGAGAACATGAGGTGTGCTAGGAATGTGTCAAAGCAGTAGTTTTACTTCTGATGACGTGTCGAGACAAAGTGGGGATTCTCTGGTTTTGCTGGGGGCTACACTTACCCAAGACAGTGACCTGTGCTGATAACATCACAGTTTTGTGATCCAAGGAAAATTCTAGTTTGTTACTCAGCAAACTGGTAGAGAACCACTAAACTGACTCCCCTGACATGGTGCGAATCTGCCAACAAGGAAGAATGTTAACTCTAAATCAGAAAGCATCCTGAGATTATTTTAACACCTTTATGACCTCAGTGTTGGTGTTCAGATTTCTAAATCCACTTAAAAGTTTTAATGAACTAATGCATCATATATGAATTTGTCCAAATATTTTTGTATACTCTAGATACCACAGGTTCATTGATGTTTTGGAAATGCTTTTTCTGCTTTCTGGAAATGATTGGTTTGGTAAAATTATTGAGCACATTTCTGTGACTGTCTGAAACAGGCCAGCCTTTGACATCTGACTACAGCTTGATATGAAGTGGCTTTCATTTTAGACCATAATTACAGCCACTGAGGCAGATGCAGGATGGCGGTGGAGTTTGTTATTGGGGTTAAAGTGAATTATTTCTTTTCCTGTCATCTCTGGTTTCTGCTGAATTGTGAAGTTGCGTTTGGGAGAACATATCAAACCTGTTGGAGTTTTTCCATTTTGTGTCTGCTTCTGGAAATAAAAGTAATTTAGATTTTATTTTAAAAGGCGCACGTCTTCAATTTGAAATGCCTGCAATTACATTTAATATATTTGCCGCCTTCTAAGGTTTAATACAGCTTTTTCATGTCTTACAATTTCAATATTAATTTATTTTGATGGCGTTTTGTGATAGACCAGCATGAAATTTGTATTACTCTGATGTGGAGTTAAGGCTACAGGTTAAGGTTATGATTTGTCTGAAATGTGTGGTGTGCATTCAGATGTGTTCAGCACCTTCACTGTGGCTCCCTTATATAATATCTATATGACCTTGTGTGTGGCATGGAGGTAGCAGTATTGAGATGTAGAGAAGTTTGACTTCACCTGGGATGGGGAATCTGGAATCTTTTTTTATGTATTCAAGTGGCCTAGACAAAGTCCAGACCTACATTAATTTAAGAATTTGTGGCTAAACTGTAAAACTGATGTTCAAAGATGCTTTCTGTTCTATCTGATGGAGCTTGAATTATTTTATAAGGAACAGTCCAAAATCTCCAGATGTTCAAAACTGATGAAATATATAAGCACGCCACACAAACATATTTCAAAATCCTTTGTTTGTTTTCCATTCCCAACAAAATGTATAAAAACTAAATTGACACTATTACATTTAAATAGTATTAACACATTTGCAATGTACTGTCAATTTAATCAGTTGAAGTATTTAATTATGCTTTATTACAGTAATTGTCAGTATTCTACTACAAAAGCCCTCCAATTTTTTCCAATGCTCATGTGGCAGCCATCCAGATAACCACACCAGTGTGTGGCTTCTGTGGCTGAGCTCTGGTTTCCAGCAGCTGAAGTGTTGCAGACAGTTTGGCTCTACATGAAACCGTTACATGACAATTAAAAAGGGTGACTCCGCTGCAGTGGCTTGTCAGGTGCATTTAACCTGACCACAAAGGGCTCTTATGTTCACTCAAGAGGGCACTGATGACCTTCAGTCAGACACCTTATCCCTCAAGACCGGCTTCTAATACAAAGGCGATGATACCATCCTTCATGAGCCGCTGTAAGTTATGGGAAGTCATGTGACATGTCAGGAAAATATTGACAACATTTTGTCTTTAATTTCATTACTCCAGACAGTTGCCAGAATGCTAACAATTCATTTATTTATATTTAGAGGTAGAGGTGTAATATTGGATTTCACATAAATGAATGATTTTGTTTCATTTTTTCCCTTAAACTTTTCCATTTGTAAGGGACTTGTTGTAGTTTCATGGATGTAATAGTTGACATTTGTAAATAGATTTCTGAATAGATTTTAGAAATTTGTAAAGATTGGATCCAGATTTGGCATCAGTATATTTTATATTAACCATGCTCATTTTGGGAGCAAAATCCTTTCATAGATGAATTTTTGATATGTTTTTCTAATGTATCGAACACTCATCAAAGGCAGTGAACAGGCTTTGGTTTTGCTTGTAAAATTGAACAAAAAATATTTAAAGCAGAGGTATTTTATGATTTAACAATGGACATGATTACTTTTTCACAGTTCTAGATATTTTTTTTTTCATTTGTTAAATTTATTTTGATCAGAACGAAGATCAATATATGATCATGATGAACTATTGTGTATAAATAGTTAAGATGTGTTTATTTTCCAAATTGGAAATTCTGTTTGCTTTTTTTCCCCTTTTTACCTACAACATACTGTTTCCAGTACATTGAAGCAGAAGATCAGGAAACCTGACCCTTCCTCTCGGACATGGCTGTGGTCTGCCACAGGACCTCACTCCAAGCTGTCCTCTTCTGCCCCAGGGAGGCTTTTAAAGAGCCTTGGCGGGCAAGACAACATCTTCTCGAGAGCATTGTAGTTACATTAGAGCCTAATTAGACGATAAACCTCAAGGCCATGTAACTCACTGCTAGGTGTCACACTAACAGCCATCCATCTCTGTCTGGGCCCGACAGGCAGCCAGTGCGGGTTGACTAGTGAAGGGTGCGCTCACCCGGCAGCTGGACTGCAGTAAATTACAAATCTCTCAGCGTGGCAAGAAGCTGGGAAATATATTTGGGATTCGAGGTTTCAGTTTTGCTCTGAGGTGTTGTGAAGGAAATGAATCAACTGATGAATGGGATGTATGGAATTGGTGTTTCTACAAACCTTTCCAGAATTATGAAGCCCAGATTTGGTTCTGTATAAGCAGCATTCTGTCATTTATTCTGAACAGGAAATGTGTGTTATGCTGAAATGACACTACAGGAGTTAATGACAGAAGAATTGTCCTTTCTGCTCTGTTAAAGCAACACAAACAAAAAAGAGATTAATAAATTATATAATTAAAACGTTAATTTATTTCAGTAATTCAGTTCAAAAAGTGACAAAGATTAACTTCTTAAACTACTTAGCTCTGTGTTAAAAAAAAAAGAAAAGAGAGAAGGTTGTGTTCAAAATGACGCATCCAAGTATATTTTAAATGGTTGAGTGGAAGTTTAAAGTCAAGTTTGGGGGAAATTCATAAGATGTACCAAGAATATCGAGGACATTAACTACAACTGTGGCATTGCTTGTGTTAATCTAGACACAGTCTGAAGTTTCTACTCTGGGTTTGGGGGGAAATAGAGAGGAGTGCTGTTCAGCAGTCTGAAATGTACTTTCAATAAATTTGGATTTTTATTTGTATTTTTTCAGTGAATCTTCAGGTTATGCGACCCTGATTTCCAATAAAATGACTCCTCTAAACTCTAACGGGTTTTGCTTCAATATCATCTTGTGATCCCAGATACCTTTGTTACTTAACCACCTGTCTTATCCAAACTTTTTTTCTTCCACTCAACCTTATATTTACATTTTGAAATCTCTGCAATATTTTTTTTGTCTGAATTACTTTAATAGCTTATGAACTTTTTTAAACAATGGTGTAAGACTTAAATGAGCTCAGATGTCATCTGTCAAAATGATAAATGTGTGTATAAAGAAGATGAGAAACAGGTCAATCGGGTCATGTTTGGAAATGTTTTGTTTAATAACTTCTAGAATAATTGAGACAGAAGATGAAATTGCACACAAAAAAGGCAAAGAAAACCAACTCCATTTCATACATTTATTGAAACATTTAGACTTAGTTTAGGGTGTTGGAAAACAAAGTTTATGCCACAAATAGTTAATATTCCCAGGTATTCCCTGTCAAATTCTACCCGGCGTGGTTGTGAACGTCCCAAGGGATGAAACCATAAACACGTGTCCAATAGAAAGTTCTGTGAATTTCCTGCATTAATGACAGGTAGATTTGGCACGTTCCAAGAGAGAAGACTGGAAAAGCAGTTGTTTTCTCCATTTAGACAGAAATCAGATTGCACTTTTCTTTGTAGGCTGTCTGTTTCTACGAAGCTCCCTGGGTTATTTAATGACTTCATGGCCACAGGGCAAGGGTTACAGTTTGTCCTTTCCTGCAATTAGCATTCACGGTTAGCTTAGCAGAACTAATGCACCGCAGTCTTTGAGGCTCAGGTTTCTCTTGCGCCCCTGAGTGACTGCGGGCAAGACTTAACTGACTGCTTGTATCCATTTCAAGCTGCTCTAATAGATCTTACTTGCAAAATCCCCAAAAGAATACAGCATCAAGTCGGCTATTATCAGCGTAGATGTCGCAGTTTTGCTCTTTGGAAAAAATAAATAGAGATTATGAATTTTATTTGTCTGTAATTCTTTTGGTTATTTAGTTACACAGGTGTTGACACAAGTGTCTCAAAGGATGTCTGACAGATCTGTGTATCCAGATCAATATGGCGCAATTATGTCTGCTTTTATCTCTCATACATGTCTGATAACATCATTAATTGATTAGTTTTGTGCTTAATCCACTGACATTTAAGCAATTAGGTCAAAACCAACTGATATTATGGATATATTTGGCTGACAGGAACATTTACACCAAAGCTTATTCATATATTTTTTGGGGGGTTACATACAAATTCTTAATCAAAATTGTATACATGAATACAAATACATTATACATATACACATATATTGATCTATGCATAGATACGCATGTATATGTATACTTTCACAAACTGCAATCTTCTCCTAAATCATCGACATATCAGTCTAATGTAACATAAATCTAAATGTTTTTGCTATTTCTATCACACTTAAATATTTTATATCATTAAAAAAATATTTGTATCAGTCCAAGATAGCCTGAGTAAATAGATAAAGTTTCATTTATATCAGGATTTCATTCAAAAAATGACCAAGCTATCCAACCAAACATTGTCTTAGAGAGCGGTTATCAGGCTCTCCAAGACAACCCTGATAACCGAAACCCTGAACTTGATAACCGTCGGTGCCACCTTAAGTAGTATTGCTGTTGAGTCAAGAAATCACATAATTAGAACCTGTCTGACAACATAAAGTGGGCTAAGGATCTCAAAAAAGGGATTAAGTGTTTACTGGGAGTCTTTTAAATCTCTTTAGAGAAATTTTGACTAACTCAAATTTCTTGAATTGTTTAAGTTATATCCTATGTTAAATATAATAAAAGCTGAGATTGACAAATTTGCAACATTGTTAAAGCATTTAAATTAGAATTGAAATAGATCTTAAGTATCACAATAATTTTTTTACAGTCCAACAACATGTTTTGAGTTCCCCTTTCACCGATTTAATGTCCTTTATTATAGAAGTGGAAAAAATGTTTTTTTCATTTTGTTCCACAGTGTGTTTACTCCTTCTAAAATCTATGATATTGAATATAAAGTACATTTGTCACTTTCTAACTGCATTCTCTCTGAGTGATCAGTGTTTGTCCTGCATTATGGAGGCAAATCAATGCCGCAAAAAGTAAGTATTTTCATAAATAGCTTTTGATTATTGGACATTATTAACGTTTCTGAATTCGGCTAAAGTGAAACAGTGCTCTGCCCCATCGGCTCAATCGCAGATTAGGCAAAGTAATGTGAATGCAGGAGATCAATCCACTCATCTAACAATGCTTCTATGTGCGCTGCAGCGGGGCATTGAGAAGTCTGGTCCTAATTCATCATCGTACACACACATTATTTTATTATTGATGGCTGTTGCCTCGGGCAGGTCCATTTGTTTTTTTCTTTTTCAGTTTTGTGCCAGGCGGCAGAACACTGGATGGAGGTTTATTCGGCCAGCCCCTGCCAGCAGCATCACACACAGCACTCTCCCATTCAGATATTGATCATCATTTCTCCCGATAATCCGGCACCTGACACATTTTTACAACATTATGTGGAACAGGTCAGGGGACAGTGTTAATGAAACAAAATGATGGATGTTGTTATCCACAGCATCAAGAACGGGATTTATAAGCGCACAACTGCAACTCTGCAGAGCTTATGAAGACTTAAGCAGTGAGGTGGTCCAAAATCACACTGAAGGTGGATTTAGCTGTGAAATACTTATTTCGATTAATTTACTGTTTCCAGATCTTGTTAAGTTACAACCATAAACCTTAATGCAGTTTTTGGGGATTTCCTGATAGACAAACACAAATTAGTTTAGAAATGTGACTTGGAATGAAAATGATAGTTTTAAAATTTTGGACAAATTTGAAAGTTGTATCAAATTGTGGTCTTCTATTGAATTGGGTCCCTTTTGGCATGATACCCCCAAATAAAATGTAAGCAATGATCTTTTGGACGTAGTCATGAAGAATGCCTAAATCTCTCATTTAATTTATTTATATTTAATTTTCTAATAAAATGTGTTTATTTTGAAAACCAGTGTATTGTAGCTCTGACTATATGTTGAGCTTTGTTGAACCTCCACATTCTTCCTAGTTTCAGTGCATGGCTATGTCTAAGGTTTGTAGTTGTATCAAACTCTTTAAATATTCCGACGATAGACTCAACATTTCTCCATGAGATATTCATATTATCTTGTGGAGATAAGACGATATTAATTTCAGGTATTGTTATTTCAGTATTCTCCAAAGCTTTATCTCTGACTTGTTTTGTCAGTTTTCTGGTCCTCATTGTGCTATTTGTTTTCTAATGTTCATCTGAGGCCTTCACAGAACACATTGGTTTCTACTGAGATTAAATCACACCACATTTTGCAGATTTTTGATTCTAAAACACATTTTTATTTAATTCAGAATTATACTCTGAACTTTGTGGTAGCTGTTCAGATTGAATCCCAATGCAGGTTTGATGTTGGTTTAAGGTTTGATGTTGTAACATGACAAAATGTGGAAAAGTTCAACAGTTATGAATACTTTTGCACGCCAAAGCAGATTTGAATCTGGTCAATGAGAAATTACCAATGAGACAAAGACGAGATAAAACTGAATAGATGTTTTTCTTGTGTGTTTTTGCTATTCAAAAGGGTAACAGCAAGCAACGTGGTAAAAATCAGGCTGCGTGAGAGCACTGGGAGTGAAATCACAAGAGAGGGCTAAAGCACCAGGCGTGAAGTGAGCTGTATGACTGCGAACTCTGTGCTCCACTCCCTCTCCACCATACATCCATCCCTCCTGGCTAATGTATCCCCTCTCAATAGCCCGGGGACAGAGAAGAAAAGACATTGGTTTGTGTGAAGCACAGAAAGCCCCATCATTCGCAGCACTAATTGGCAAGAAAGCTTCACTTCATTCACTGCTGCGTGTCCTTTGTTGTCCTGTAAAGTGCAGTGCCTTTTGAGGGGTTGTTTCAAAACCTGGCTAATTTCTGCAGACCTCTTACCTGAAGCTGCCTTATGTGGCCAGGCTATTATTTGTTTATTTTGTAAAAACACAATGACAAAATACCTTTTGTTTTTATGTCTTCGTGCGTAAAAACTAAGATTTTACAGAATTTCAATTATTTTTATTCTTAAGCATCTGTAAGAAGTAAAATAATAATAGTAATAATAAACATTTAATCTCCGATGAATTCTGCTTTTCACACTTGGGAAGCTTTGCAGAGACAGAACAGAGGTCGGTGGATGAAAAGAGATGGCTTGTCCTTCCTTTCATCATCACGCTCGAGTGGTTGTATAAAAGCCTGCAAAATGTAGCTTGCAGTTGTATTTTTGCCACAATTACACTTTTATCTTGTTGTAAAACGCATTCAGAGGTTTTTGACTGTGTTTCATTGAGCCATTATTCTTACAGGCTCTCTTAACCCCTTCACACATGAGTTTTGTATTAACCCATTAAGAGTTGAGGCATCCTCTGAAAATGGGAACCACTGTAGCCATATGCATCATCAGGTGCGAATGGGTTAAATACAGCTGCTTAACAGCTATTTTATTTTTCAGTTCAGCTGCTACATGCTGCATTTCTTCTAGAGCTGCTCCAGGGCTGTATGGAGCTCTGCACAGAATTTCATTTGTGGCAGTCAGTAAATTTCACTTTGAAAGTTCAACTAATATCCCCTTTATACCATCCATTCAGACATTTATATTTTATGTAACATTGAACAATCATTTTGTGGATAGGGTTGAATTTATCATGGATTTTCTCCTATATGGGCCAAAATATACGTAAAAGCTCTAATGTATGAATCCGCAGTGGTTTAGACAAACCACTCTTGGCAAGTTTGACGTAGAACTTGGAGGAATTGGTCGATTTCGTAAAATTGGTTGGTTTCCTGTGAAAGATCTGTCTTCTAAGCATAGACCATATATTTACAATCAAATCAGGGAAGGTCATTTCAGAATCTTGATTTTTTTTGTTCCCAAGCAAGGTTTGGTGTGTTTGTGATCGTTCTCCTGTTGGAACAACCTACTCCATCAAACTCAACCAAATGAAATAAAATTGGATATGACGTTCAAGATCTTGAAAACTTTCTTCTTGGTACTGACCAAGCAAATATTTTGAAGTGCTTATTAGATGTTAAATGAACTCATGCAGGTGTTTAGTAACAAGTGTCATTTGGGAATGATTTTCCCTTTCTGTCCAGCAGGGGGTTAAATGAGTCACCTGACGGGAAAACCTCCAGGTTCATGTCGAAAGGCCAGAGTTCTGTTTTTTTCCACCTCAATTTGATGACGCTTTGCTCATGTGATCAGCTGACTCTCTTGTAATGTACTTCTGATTTAGTGGGAAAAACTGCAGCCTAGTTGCAGTTCATTTTATTCTACAAGAAAATTTCAGTCCAACCTGATATTCAAAAAGGGCTTCTGTTTTAATAGAGAGCCTCATTGATGGCTTCTGTAGGGAGTGCAGGCTGGATCAGTTTACCTTGTTACCTTGTCACACACTGTTCTAGTCTGATCCCCATGTCCATTTCCGCTCAGCTTCCCCTCCCAGTCACGGCCGCATAGTCCAACAGGGTTTTCTTTGTCCCCATGACCAGTCATCCATCCTTAATCCCCAGTTTTTTAACCACACTGGAGACATGCTGCATGCTTTCAAAGAGTGAGCTGTTGATTGATATCCTCAGTCTCCCTAATAATGTTTTGAAGAAGCATTGTGGCCCAGTTGTGACAAATGATTGTATGCACAGGTAGTTTCACTAATACATATCTGTCATAGGTCTTACTGAATATTTCTGACAGGACATAAGTACATGTGTCATGTTACATCCACAAATTCCAAAGTATTTTATTGGGAGTTTTTTTTTTTTTTTTTTTTTTAATAGAATAAATAAGATAGGGTTTAATTATGGAATAGAAAGAAAATAATGGATTTCAAAATGTTTTACAAATAAATGGAAAATTGTTCTCCACAGTTATTTTATATTCAGCCCTCCTGAGTCCATACTTTGTAAACACAACCTTTTGCTGGACGAACAGCTGAAAGACTTTATGAAGGAATGATGACAAATAAATACCGTACTGAAAAAGATCTATTAATTTCACTGAAATACAAAGCAAATTAATGTAAACCATTTTGTCGACGTATAGAAACCAAACTAAAAAAACTTCAGAACACCAGAAAGAAGCTAGGTGGCAGTCCAAAAAAGAGAGTAAAACGTTATTGCTAAACAATGAAAAATCTTTATTATACCACAAATTAAAAACAATGACTTAAAAACCCGCATAATATTGCTTAAACAAATCAGCTAAAGAAAGTAACGACAATCCATTTCTGTGAAGTGCTTGAAGTTTCATGAAGAAAGACTGAAAGGCATTCAAATAGAGAGCACAAATAAATTAAAATACATCATGCATCAAATCACTGCTTATTAGTCTTCTTTATTTGTCATTATTTTACCCATTTTTCTAAATACCTTTTTAGCTAACGCTGTTCATAAAATAGCTGTTGGCCATTTGGCTTTAATTTAAGGAATACAAATCAATTCATCACGTTACACTGATGCCCGGGTTAGGTATGAGCTGGTATGAGATTCTAACAATACAATAATCCTTAGAAGTTTTATGGTATTGACAGAAAATTGTGAAAAAATAAAATAAATAAAATAAAAACTGTTTTAATTGCTTTTGTATTTTGCATAGGGCATAATATGCTTTTACACAAGAAATTTTGGCACAACTTGAACATGTTATTAACGTAGTCATTGCTAGCAAGATTTTACATGTTTTTACCAAGATGTCTGCCCACTTACCTCATGCCAGGAGGTTCGGAGGCTTCTCTGTAATCACCCTAAACTTTAGCATTCTTCATAGATTCTCTATCACATTATGTTGGGATACTTGACTGGATCAGTCACTCCAAAATATTCCTTCCAATCAAACAAGACATGTTAGGAAAATGTAAAGATTAAACTAAAATCTGCCATCTGCTAAAATCTGAATACTTTGAACGTAACTGCATAAATATAATAATGTTTTTAATAGGCATTTGTTTAGAAATATAGCTAAAATGTCTTTCTCTAAAGCAATTGTTGTAGTGGTGTAGTAGCCAGCTGACTGCCAGCATGTAACAACCATTGAAAGGTCCAGAATAGCATTATTCTATGCTGGAAACAGCAGGAAAAAACTGCCATCCCGCCATCACTGGCATCTGATAAAAAGGACTTTAAACCAAAGGAACATTTTAGCATTTTTATACAGTAACTAATAAAAGCGTTGGTTTACCTCAATGTTTTCAATTGCCCAATGCCAAGACTAAATCCATGCAAACAAGTGGTTTTGCTTTTTAAATTCTCCCTCAGATAACACATTAGAAAAATATGCACAAGTATAGATAGGCTTTAGCTAGAGGGGATCCCATCACCACAGAAAGTTAATTTTACTGTATTATCTTGAGGTCACCCTATCACAATTTTTTCCCACTACAAAATAAAACCATGGAACTGCATAATCTCCTCTGAGCAGTGGAGCAGATTAAGATATCAAAAACATTTACTTTCTCTAAACAGTCTGTAAATAAAACCCACTGAAACATTGACACCCTGGATCCTCATCAAGCCAGAGGCCACCCTTTTTAACAGCCATGATTAGCACATTAAACACTCACTGCTCAAACTGATGTGACCCAGTCAGCAGGAATAATGGTTAATTAACAGCTCGCGCAAAGTGGGGGTCGGCCCTGGAAATTCAAAACACGACAAAGTTAATCAAGCTAATTGTCAAAAATCTCATTAGCATCATGTTCACTCTCAGAATTAAGCAGAAAAAATTGCAAATGGGATCTTTTTCAAAGTGCGCTCACACAAAGACATGTGGAATATGTTAGCAACAAACAACAAAGTGCCATATCTGCATAGAGAAACATTCATTCATAAAAAACGTTTTTTTTTTGTTTGTTTTCTTTGCATACGCACGTTATTCATTCAGAAAGCTTCCATTAATCCTTTGATCGTCTCCACCGTGTCATATGCTGAGTGTGATACTGTGAATAGTGTTCGCTGGGATTTTGGCATCAGATTCCTCGCCACTAACTCTGAAGATCACAAAGGTGTTGGAAGGGATGATGGCGGTGGCATTCAGGGATTTACCCAGCCAGCCGTGAGGACCTCGTTTATACATTTTAACAGTTACCTGAGGAGTAGAAAGCAGAAAAACGCACCTTTAATACAGAAAACAAAGGTCAGGATGCAATAATTTTAAACGTAGACTACTAATGTGCATGATCTTAAAGAAATTATTATGGAAATTGTTATTTTTACTACTATGACCATGTCTGTAACACCTTGAACTAAAATGATACTTAGCTTCTGGCCTGTAGGATAAACATTGTGATCCTACTGGGAATATTCACAGTTTCAGGTTGATCAGAGGATCTAAAAATATTTTTTCTGTGATTTAAACATTTTCCTTCCTTTATCCACTTTTCAAAACAGAACAACATTTAAGTAAGGTAGATGTGTTTTTGTAAGTTATGACATAGCTACAGAAAATTGGTCTCTTGATGAATTTAGCCATATCTGCAATCAATAAAAGTTACCCGAGGAACATATTATTTATAATGATAGCAATAAAAAAATTCACATGACCTGCAAACAGTCAGAGCCTCACAAATACAAATATGAGAAACAAATAAAAACTACCAATGATCAAATAGGCATTGTCAGTATAATAGTTACATTAAGTGGTGCAACAATACAACAAATGAGTTCACAAAAACTGGATTTTTTTCAAACATTTTTGTATTTTTTAACATCTCTGTATTTTCAAACATAATTGTGCGTATTTATAATATCATAAACAAAAGTTTGAATCCCAATCACATTGAGGGATAGTAGATATATTTGTTTATTATCACAGTTACTATCACAGTAACGTTTATCCCCAAATGATAGGTAACAATATGACAATTTTCCATCCCTCCACTTCAAGTAAGTCTAGTGTAATAGGGTTAGAGAGCCAAAGCACCTCAAACTTACTTAAATAGTGGTGGCTGTGTGATGCCGTGAGCCTTTTTCTCGTCCAAAGGCCTTCAGAGCTTCTTAGTGTGTGTAGTATTATTAAATCTTGGGATTCTGGATAAAATTATCACAGACTCTTGCCAGTAACATGGAAATGGGTCATTAATGATTTGTAGCAGGATACTGGCCAAATGCATATGACCTTCTTACATAGCCTTCCCAGCCTAAATCATACAGAATCCCTCTGAAGTGAGCTAAAGAAAAGAGAGTATAATGGAAGACCTAGGATTCTGGAATACCTTGTGAGATTGTACAATGAGGACCGGCCAAAGATTCCCCTCTCTGTATCTTCTCAAAAGACAGAGGAACAGACAACAGTAAGTGCAAACAGGAGGTTTGTACAAAGCAGTAACAGCAGGAGTGGCAACAATTGTGCCAATGATGATTGTGTTAATTAGAGTGGATTATGGTGCTGGACTAAAAGAGTAATGCATTTTAAGTCACTTTACCTATTTTTAGTAGAAGCGGCAATACATTTGTCAATTTGTAATGGTAGCATGTTACATGTGGAAAGAATCATGCCTCTATTTAAAATCAAATTAACTATTAAACTGTAACCTTTCCTATCAGCTGTTTTAAACTCCAAGCCTCTCAGTGAGAACTGAGATCCAAACAGAAGTCCAGAACTGAATAAATATAAAATTAACCCTATTCTCAGTATGAGCTTTAATTTCCCTCCACATCTTGAATGGAGTCATCCCTCCCATGATTTTCTGTAGGTTGTAGGGCATAATACGCTTTAACACTACATCAAAACTGCCTGTTATGTTTCAAGCCTGACAATGACGGCCTTAACTAGATTTAGACATGCAGGTAATTGAACCACATCCATTTCAAAAAGAATGCCACGCCACATCTCTTGTTTGGCTGCATTTACCGGGGATAACAGAATATTACAGTGCCTTTTCACAGTTCCATTTTCTTTCACTTTAGCATTAGGCAATTTTTCAATTATATTTTTTTTTCTATGTACTTTCATCCCCGGCTCTCCATAATGTCTGGGCCTTTTAGTTAATGCTAGCGACAGTCAGAGCCTAGTATATCGGCCCCTTGTCCATTTTGCAGGTCATTGTGGAAGCCCAATGGGCCTTTTATTACGGCGACATCAAAAGGCAGATAAGCATTAGAGGTGGGGAAAATACCCTGCACTAGATATGTTCCCTCTTTCTTTTGTCTGCTATTGAAAGTGATCATTTTAATAGTGAAGAGGTTGCTGAGCTTCGGTGCTGATGGGAAGTGCGACACCCCTGACAGCCTATGAGCAAGTCGATAACACACCACAAGCACACAGCACACCCTCAGCACCTGCACGCTCTCGCTGCTAACCTAATTATCTGCAACAAAGGCTGCCATGATTTCACACACACATCTTTCTACCATTTACTTGCTTATTAGTGTGCATTAAAAAGGGGGGTAGGAAGATAGAGGGGAAAAAAAGGACAAAAAGACAAAACAATTGTGTCTTATATTGCAGCCTTGGCCGGATGCCACATGGCTTGTGTTACAATAGCATCAGGCCACTTCAGAGTCAGCAAGTGTCTATTAATTTGGGATGCATGAAAAAGTAGCTTTGTGACAGCTGGTGGCTCAGAGGTTTACAAACCAAGGCAAGAATGTCAGAGTGGAATTATTCTAACAAATTACAGCCAAGTGTAATCATCGCTAATCAGCAATTAACTAATTTTAGGCACAGAAAGCTAGGCGCTTCTATCCTCTGTGGGTCAGACAATGCAGCTTCTGCATCTTTCAAATAGAACAGATGATGAGACGAGAAACATATTTTGGAGATTTTACCGCAGATTGCAGAAGATCAAAATCACCTAGAAGCATTCTGGTAAAATTTATGTTTAATTATTGCATCAGTTAATATTATCAAGAAAAAAACAACAAAAAAAAACAACAAACTAAAACAACCAATATGAAGGAAGTTATATGTTGCTAAAATAAGAGGGAAAATTCCTACCACCTTTGGCTGAAAATTACAGGTAGCGTTCCTGTGTGGCAGATGTTTTTCTAATCCAAATAGATTAACAGATTCAGGAACTGGTACAGGATGATGCTCTTAAAGTCACGTAAAGCAACAGTCTGAAGCAAAAGACGACACTGTCAAATTTACAACAGACAAACGAGTCATAAAGGAAGAGTAACAGTGTTTCGCAGATATTTTCACAACTGTTAGACCTTTTACATTTTTTCTATTACAATAAAAATTGAGCATCTCTTTTTTTTGGATTTTTATAATAGACCATCATAAAAATGCATACAATAATAAAGTTGAAGAAAAATATACGTGATTTTTTTCCGACAGTCATTTTCAATAAATCTGAATATGCTTTGATGACACACATTTGTCAGAAAATAATAGTTTTTGAATAAAACATCCTTTAAGGATGCAACATAGTTTTTATTAAGTTCATATTTCCGTATTGAAAATGTTCTAATCTTGTATTCTGTGTTTTCATTAGCTGTAGGCAAAAAAAAAAAAATCACAAATTAAAGAAAAGACTTTACAGCATCACTAAGTAATCTTTATGCGCTTCCTTTAGTGAGCCGATGGAATTAGTTTGTCACAGCTTTGCAATCTTCAACAAGCCAGCATGAACAGATCAATAGCTAATAAAATTATATCTCACCTTTCCTTGTAAACTGTTCACAAGTACACCATAATAACTACCATTTCAAGCACTAACAGGCCTGAGTGTTTGTGTGACTGTGGGCGTCTGTAGCACTTTATGTTGAGGACAGCGCCCTCGGGGCGAAGGCTGGGTGGAACAGAAGGGCCTGAGAGCTCACCTATCAGTGTCTACCCAACATCTCTTTTTCAGAGATGTTGGAGTTATTTGAATGACATCACTCCTCGTGTTTCAGATAAACTCCTTCTTATTAACCATCTGCCAAAAGTCTCCACAAAGCAAGAAGAAGGTTCATTCTGCTGATACTGATCTCCACTGGTTTCTTTATCCTTTACCTTTCAGGCCAGCAGGTGTACCGCACATCTTCAAAGCATGTTTGGGGTAAATGTGTTGAAATAATAATACGCACAAAAAACAGATTTTTTTTTGTGAATACACATTGCAAAACTTGCTTGTGTTTAAATATTGGGGTCTGACAAGTTTGATTAATGTGATTAATGAGAGGAACCTTGTAACTGGGTAAGGATGTGTCACCGCCTGTGTGTATTGCCATTCACAAAGTTCAGATTCTTCCTCTGATAAAGTCAAAGAATTCCAGCGGGGCATCAGTCAGAAGGGCCCGTTACCTGGAGCCATGGGTGCAGTGTTTCAGGTGAACTCTCAGTGAGCGTAACGGCATACCGGCTTCAGACGACGGGCTCTTTGTTCCGTGCCGTGTCTCCCCAGACGCAAACGGAGAGGTAACACAACGTGACACACTTCTGACAAACCAAACGGCTTTGTTGACAGTCCAAAACATCACGTAAAAAGAGGAAAACTGGTTTGTAGGTAGATATTATTCTGTGAAAAAGTGTTCCACCCTTGAACATTAATTTTGTTTTCATTTTTTGTTGTTGTTGAACTAAAATGTTTCAGAATTTAAAGTTCTGAAATATTCATAAGATAAATTTTTTTTTTTTTTAAATCGGACAAAAATAATTTATCCAAACAAACCTCAACCTATGTACAAATGCATTTGCCATATTATTAAATCATAGACTAAACGCATTTTTTTTGTAAAACTGAATTCAATTTCAACTCACTTAAATAGATAGTATGCTAAAGGATTGTAAAAGTCCCAAATTATGCCCCAACTTAATCAAATTAAAAAGTGGATACAATATAATTTAAACTCAAATCGTTTTCAAATTTTCTATAAGTACAAGAATATATTTTTTTTCACTGAAAAAGCTGCTGGCCAATTCATCAACTACTTCTGCAGTGTTTCTGCACTACTTCCTGCATAAAATATTAATACATCCTAATGAAGCTTCTGCATGGTCCAGATGTACCTCATGCATTAAAATTATTAAACTTTGATTTGGTGACATGACCATTTACATCGATAACAACGTTTATCTAAAGCCATAAATGTGAAAACAAAGAGAAAAAAAAATTGCACATTAAATTCTGAATGGCTGTTTCCTAACAGACTGCCTCGGCTAACAGGAAGCCATTAGACTCTCTCCAATAACCATTTGCATCCAGTCACCCTGCTATGACTTTATTTCCATCCACATAAGTGCATTTTCTGAGAGGTTAAAATATGAATCCCCTCCTTTTCTCCTCAATGGGTCTGGTTGTCTGGCTGACTTGAGAGGGTCCAATCTACGACTGATTTAATTTGGTCTTTACGAACATCTCTAACAAAATTAGCCCCAGAGCACACACCGACTGTCCCCATCTGACTCCATTAACTCTCAAATCGGGTTTAAAGACCATATTGATGCCGACTGTTATTAAGGGTGATTATCAAAACAACAGACAATGGGCCAAAGTGTCTGTTAACTAGTTTATCCATAATTTCACATAACCGTAACAGATGGCAGGGCTGTCAATTAAGTATTGTATCTACAGCCCACAGAGGTTGTCTGAACATGCAGTGTACTGTCATTTACATTAAAAGTACAACAGACTGCTCACAGGTGGCCAGGAGAAATGAATTAGCACCCAAATTAAACTTTTTTTATTTAATCGCAAACACATAAATGCATCATTCTAAGGAAACCATGACTTCAGCTGGGCTTTTCTTGATGTTAGTAAGATTTTTCTTTTGCTGTAATTACAGCAAGAAAGAATAATGATAAAAAAAGAAAAGTAATGGCTCTACGCAGTCCACTTCACCACCTTTATTCACCTCAATTAACGAGAATGGCTTTTGAAGCTGTAATTAAGTGCCTCTGCTCCACTCAGTCCCCTTCATTATTCATGAATCCCTATTGATCATATCTAAGAGCCTTGTTCTGTGGGAGATCTCTGTAATATCCGGAATCCACAAAACAAATAACTGAGGTCTGGGAGATAAAATTAAGATCTTCAATGACAAGAAAGGAAAAGCTGCAGCAAGAGAGCCCTCGCATTTAGTACCGAATTTGAATACGGAGAAAAATCCTTAGTTATGAAATTTTCTGACAGCTACAGCTTGTCTCCACAATATTTGGAAGGAATCATTGGCAAAATTGTCCTTCCATTTGGTTCAGTTGATTACCTGATAAATAATGAGCTGAACATATCTTCAAATTGCAAGCCCACAAGTATTTATAACTCTGGCAGTTTTAGGTTTAAAGTCTTTAAGTTGTTTAAACTTTTCTTTGTATCTTTATGAAAAACTGTGTTCTTCACTGCTGCTCAAATGCTATCTCTTTCAGGGAAATAGACAGTATACAGTTTTTAAAGCCAGTTTTTGTCAGTTTTTATTTAAAACTTGATTAAGCTGATGGGAAGAACATTTTACTTTCCTGAGCGATTTTCTTTAAATAATTGAATATCGCCAACTTTTGGTAAGTGTTCCTATTTGTTCTGTAATAAAATTTAAATGTCTATTCTTGATGCCTTTAAACTTTTTTTAAACATATATTCAAATTAACTGCAACTGCACGTGTTAAGTAGGATATGTAAAACATGAACCTTGACAGCAGATGTTTAAATTAACAAAAGAGTGGTTGAAGAGCTCTCCAACATGACTGCTATATCACACAGGGGGATAAATTTAGAGGAAAGGCAGAGAGTCATCTTCAAATGGACACAAGCAGATTCTCTCTGTGGGACTTTTCACTACTCCTCAGTACTTGAGTGAAAAAAAAAAGAAAATTTACCAAGTTTAAACACATTGCAGCTTTTATCATTGCCTTCCACTATGTAAGTGGACCATGTCTTTGCTAGCTAATCACAGACACTTGTGATACTGCAGCACACTTCTCTTGTGTAATTACGTCTTCCTCAGCGGCTTCCTACACGCAGACACACACATACACTACTGAGCAAATTATTTCCAATTCAAATTTTCTTTCAAGAGTGATCCTGAAATTACAGAAATTTGAATATCCTGGTGCTTTATTTTGGAAACCATTTTCATTTAAGTTGTAAAAGCTGCTGAGCAAATTGCATAACAGATTCATGGGAGACAATCCATCATAAAACTTGTAAGAGGAACTTTAGTGAATAAATCAGAATAGATTAACTCACTATAGTAGAATAGATTAACACTATAATAACTGGTAAATCCTACTGATCTGGCTTGTACCAAGAACATTGTCATGCTTGATTAATATCATTTCAAGAGTTTCAACTTCGGAGGTCAATAGAAGGTATTGCATTTCTGTCTGAAGCAAAGATTGGCGTGACAAATTATTTTGAGTTGTTTGGTTTTCATAAATTACAGAATATTTGCATCATATTTACTTTCTAAACAGTTACTTTGTGCTTAGTAACCTTACTTGTAAAAATGGCCTCTGACTACCACCAAAACCAGTCCAGAAACCATCAGTGTTTTAAAACCAGGTCTTTACTCTACTTGTAAAAGACATAAAAAATGAGAATGTCATTGCTTGTGATACTGCAGATTAGTCAAAGTTGGACTGGAATATTAAAATATTATTTAAAACACAGTTTGTGATGTGTAAAACCTTCAGTTTTGTTTTTCAAAAAATATATATTGCAAAAATTCCATTTTTTGTTTTTGTGAGCCTAACAATATATGAAAAGACAATTAAAATCAACAATGTGAGTATTTTGTGACGTCTCTATAAATAATTTGAACTGATCATAAAGAAAGAGCGAATGGCGGCAGTCGATCCCGATAAGATCGACTGCCGAATTGTCAGGCTTTGTAAATGACCTGCTCCGGGCCTTTTTACTATTTGCCATCGTTCATTACCACCACAAAGCAGTTGATGACCCCTCCTCTCAACCTTTTCATTTGCGCCAAGCTCGACACGCACCAGGCTGTCCATTACAAGCCTGTGACACGTGCAGCCCAGGAGAGAGCCAGACGGAGAGGAATGTCAGGGTGGAGTTGAATTAACAAGCTGCAGTTGTGTGAAACCTGTGGCCTGTCGGGGAGACAAGATGCAGCTCCAGCAACCGAGACACCCGTATTTGTACGGTTTTTATATTAGCGTAAATGTTAAATGGCCGCATGAAATCGGGAACTTTAAGGAGCGCTTTTTGAAGAAACTGACAAATAATGTCATGTTTCATAAAAAAACAAAACAAAAAAAAACAACCTAACCAAACAGGATGTAACAGAAATGAATACAAAAATAAACCTGCACTTTGGATTTTGACGTGAACAGACTTTCACCTCTTACTCTACCTCCTTAACACACAGACACACACGCTCACACACACACACACTGTAATTACTCCTCAATCCATACAAATTGAATGAAGCCAGGACCGTGGTCTAAGAATATAGACCGTAATTAATAAATTACAGCCACTCTACTCTATCATTCTCCACTTTGGAGCATGTAGACCTCCCATTCACTGCGGAGCAATTACCCGAACTCACGGGTAAAACACACGCGATCTGACGCCCCTTTTAACAGAGCAAACAGATGCCAAAGTGAAACTGTAAGGTCATACGACAGGTTTTTCAGCCTGTGTGTTTACAAGTAACAAATCAAAAGCATGCATTATTTCTGAGCCTTGAAAATATGCCCAGGGGAGATATTAGGTTTCCCTGCATCCCCTCAAGCCTCCCCTTTGCAGCAGCTGCACACAAGTAAAGTGGATGTCATCCTGCATAGAGTGGATGGCGCAGGCTTCAAGCTGAACGCAATCTATGCACAAATCCATTCACGTATTTAAATTTGTTGAAATATATATTAAGACATATGTGGCGTAGTACAGCAAAAAAAAAAAAAAGAAAAAAAAGAAAAAAAAAACATTTTGAAGGGTATGTCAGGCTTTGTGACACATTTGCAGTTAAAAATATGTCTTTGAAAACAATATATTTTCTTTCGCTGCATGTGTCCCCATAGGCTAGAAAGGAGTCTGCTGGAGACTGTCTAATGACTGCCAGGTCGTGTATCAAATACACAGCAGCTGGAGGCGAATAGTGAGAGTGCATACTCTGGGGTTAGGTTTTGGAGGGTGGGGGCTGGGTGCAAACTGAAGCCTGGACTTGTATGGGAGGCCGAGGCTCAGTGTTTGGGTGCACAGGGTTGTGAATCAGTAATGGATGCGGACCACAGGTCACGCTCCTTGGTGTTGAAGAAGTAATGTCAACCTTCAAAGCAAATTAACTGACAGTTGAAAGTGATGTATGAGTAGTGAAATACATTTTTTGTGAGAAGACCTGAATAAAAATATTCAAAAAAATTTTTTTTTAAATGTGTAACTAAGAACAAATTTAGCTGCATTCCTACATACAGATTAACAATTGCTATGGATTTCATGTGGTGTTCCCCAAGTATGAGTGCCAAGACCAATGTTCTTCTTCTAATTAATAATATTAGTGAAGTTTCTAAATGGCTTCAATCTTTACTGGTAGTAGAAAACCCACATCTATATTGTTATGGGAAGGATTGTGTGGAAACAATAGGAGATGACTTAAGGAATTGATTTGATAAAGTATCTGAAATAATTTTTCTAGAGACATTATCAGCAATAGGCAGTGCTGGAAGTCACATAAATTATATTAAATCAAAAATATCAATTGCATTAAACATTTATCACTTCAGAATTCATTATATATGCTGCTGTGTTTTTGATCATATTAACTTTGATTATAAGTTGCAAGGCTTGTTAATTTAGCCAACAGACAACATTAAACTTGCACAACTGGATAAACATATAAAGCATATAATGAACTTAAATGATGTAAAATGTTAAACAGATTCAGATATATTCTTATTCATAACTGACACAGTGATAATGTGAGTGTGATGAAGCAAATGCTTGAAAGATAAGAAGAAAAAATAGAACTTTTGTCTGATGAGTATCCATTTTGTGATCTTTTGGTTTAGAAATGGCCTTTTATAAAGATTTTATTGACTTGTGGCATCAGTGTTGGACATTTTTAGTTTCATTACTTTTTCTTGTCTGGGATATGAAAGCAAAACCTTGCAATACATTTACTATTGTAGTTACAACCTCTTTAATTAGGTCTTTGTTTCCAGATTATTTAATGTTGCTTTTATTTTTAAAAATATTTAAATAAAATGATGAAAAACAAAGTAATTGAAAAATCTCTCATCATTTCCAAGTGAACAACTCGCAGGCAAACAAAATTAATTACCTTAGCACCCTGAAAAACTAGGGAGGTTGTGCCAGTAATCAACATTTGGAGAGGTAATCCAAATAAATTTCTATTAAATCAGTTTAGGTTGTTTTTCAAAACATAAATTTACTTCAATTAATCTAGATTGTAGAGTGTCAATTTACAACAAATGTAACCTCAAATAACCAATTATTTAAATGCAGGCCCTATTCAATTCAACCCAGATTTACCCAAAACAATCCACTCATGCAGTCCAATTCAAATTCAGTTCATAAATCCATAAGAAATCTTGTTATGATAAAATACATTGGAATTCAATTAATCATGTAATGCCAATTGGTGTATTGCTGCAAACACTGACAAAATATCTACTGGGAATGAGGGTTAAGATCAATGTCAAAGATATAGATGAGGCTAAGATCAGTTAAAATCAGTTAAAAAAATACAGACAAATCAGGTTATAGAGTTATTACTAAGGGAACCTCATCTAGAAATGAAAGAGTTGCAATTTTGGGAAGGATGCTAATCATTTTTGTTTAAATTAGAATTGATTTTATCTACAAAGAACCTTGTGAAGTCCTCCCTACTGACAGATAAAGGAATCCATGCCTCACAAAGTTGCGACTATGCTTTAGTCTGGCTGCACTAAAAAAACAAAAACAAGAATCATTATTGCAATCTTCAATCATTGATCATATGCTGTTCTAGATGCTGCCGTTTCTGGTGTAAGAAATCACATGTTCTTTCTCAAGCAATTAGATTTTTTAATAGTTATTATTTTATTTCAAGAGATTGAAAATGACCAATGCTTTCCTCATTGCAAAAAATACAAAGAACTTTTCATTTAAATGTCTCATAAAAATGTATTGCTTTATTTTTTAAAATTTTGAAATAAAGATTTACCTTACAAAGGGTTCAAGTAACATTTTAAACTTGTGTTATATTATGCTACGAGTGCATTCCCAGGCACCACAACAGGGCAGACATAACAATAAAGAGCTGAGTAAGACAGCCATAAAGTACTACTGCCCCCTGCTGGATCATGTCCACCCTTACATTTGACATCATTACATGACATGTAAACTCATCAGTCAGGTTTGTGAACTCACCTGAGGAACGTGGCCTAACAAAGCCCACAATGACTCAACAGCGAGGGTCTTGACTCTGGAAAACTCCAACGTCTCAGTGTCCTGGCGGTCCAGTGCGATGTACTGGCAGCCCTGGTAGTCTCCTTTCAGTTGCTCACCACCATGCAAAAGAACCAGGTCCCACGTTCCCATCTTCCTGAGGATGCCTCGCACCGACTCCATCTGCCTGTATGACAGATGACCTGCAGAGCAATAAAAAATAAAAATACAACTGAATTGTTTGAATTTGGTCAATTTAATTTAATAACTTAAACTTAAGACTAAAAATGTGGTTCTGCAAGCTCTTTGAAGACCATGAGGGTTTGAGCCATGATATAAATTTTTAAAGCCTGTAGATCCATTCACCTGAGATCCAGGAGGGAGTCAAAGCATCAGATATCCAGCCCATATAACCCTCTTTGAAAGATTTGAGGAACTCATCTATCTGGCTGTAAGGTACCAGCTCCCTTCTCTTCATCAGCTCCTCATCCAGCTTGAGGTCGGGGGAGAAAAAGATGACTCTGGGGAAGAAGAGACTATTGCGTACAGGCACTCCGCTCCTCTTCAAATGACTGCACAATTGAGCCGTTTTGCGCTAGAAGAGACAGTTAAACATAATGGAGAAAGAAAATAAATGTCTACTTTTCTTTTTTAGCTGTTCATTTTTAAATATCACCATAAGGATGTAGATGATACGTTTTCTTTTTTATCCTCCTGTTAAAGTAACATTTTGTAGCTAAACATCTGGAAGGATTAACTTCTTTGTTAGGCTTAAAAAATGCTTCATTGGTACCTTTACCATACTAGCATATCTTATACTGTATCCCTGAAAAAAACTTATAGTACTTAATTTTGTCATTCAATTACTAGCAGGTAATCTCTGACCAAACAAGTTATTGACACAGATAAACTTATGCTTGTGGTACTCCAATGTGTGCAAAACATATGGTTAGGAAATTGGAAAAAAAAGGGCATCAGATGCCTTTGTTACTTCCATGGAATAACAAAGGGCCCCATTCTAAATACTTAAATACTGTAGGTTTGATACATGAAGATCTGCGTAAAAGGTGGGACCCATATGGATCCTAGATGCCTTGCTGTCTTGCTTAAGTTCATGTATTTGGCATTTGGCAGACACTTTTATCATAAGTGACTTTCATATGATGACATGCCACTGCACTTAATGTCAACTGTAACTGTAAATAAAGAGTTGGTTTATCATACAGCACCTTGCTATCCATAGTTTCTTTTTTTGTGCTTTTCTACCACTTTACAAACTTGTCAAATCCTTTGTAGCGTTGGGCAAAAATTAAAATAAAGATAACTAAAAAAGACATAAAATACATTTTAGGGATCAAATGTTTTGGTCATGTATATATGACCTCCGTTATAATTCCAATTGGAGGCTTTCAAAGCAGAAGAAAGGCTGGTAACCAGTGACCCTAAAGGCAAGGGAAGGGATGTGACCTCAAGAGTATCTGCAGACTGAACAATTTTACCAGTGCAGCTTGTGTTTGCCAGAATGGTCTTCTAATCAAGCTTCCTGTCATACTGAAGTATCTATAGAAATGGAAATGAGTGACTCCTAACAGACACAGCAACGTCAGGTCACAGCTGTGTTTAGGCACCTGCCTGCTTTCAACCCCCCGTACCGCCTCCTCTGTCTGTGAATGCAATTATAAGAGTGCCCACTTGTGAAGTTTAGGTAGCCCTGCTGCAGTGTTTGAAATTTCCATATAAATTGTTACAGTGACACAGAGTCTCTTAACCCTTTAGCAGTTTGTATGAATTCTGTGATTTAGATAATTAATTGGACCTTGTGCTTAAGTACGCTAGACAAGCTACTTTTTTTTTTTTTTTTTGAAACAATCTTCTATTAATAGAATCTGTTTACCGTGATAGCTTTAAGGGGATCTTCAACCTGTTCAATGTGAGTATTGGTGAAATTCTCATCTTTGTCTTTCACTTGCACATGCCAGTTTTGGTTGTGAGCACACACTGTTCCACTCCAGGGCTTTACATCCATGCAGAAGATCCCATGACCTGAAAAAAAGAAGTTAAACAAAGGTGAATGTCTATTAATCTCCAAAATTAAACTTTTGTCCATTGATATTTTTCTTTTGTTTGTTTTTTTTTTTATAAAAAAAAACAAAAAAGTGGCACTAGTGGAACTTTATTCAAACTAATCAGACAGGAAATGGACAGAGAAAGAAGGGGGGAAAGCATGCAGCAAAGGTTCAACACAACAGCTACGTCGAAAGCCATCATTCTCTGTTCATGGGGCGCCTCTATGCCATACAACATTAATGTTTTGTAAAAGAAAATGTCACTTACAGGACAAAACAAAGTAATTTGTACTTACTCAAATTATCTTTAGCCAGGTTTACCATTTGTCTAGTAATCAGAAACATTTACAGTCCTTCTGGAAAGTCTTCCCTGTTCTTAAATTTTTCCACAATTTGTTATGTTACATCCTTCTTCCAAATTGTATTAAATGAATCTCTTTCCTCAAAATTCTATGCACAAACTGTAATGTGACAACAACTTTTTCACATCCCTGTACAAACAATTAAAAACCACCATGAAAGGTTACACTTTCAAACCTGTCAGGATGACCATGTTGATGTCATCTTTGGCGGCTTGATGCTGGTCAGGGACACGAAGATTGCAGTGTACATCTTCCTTCCTTAGCCCGGTGAGTTTTCTGCAGAAGACAAAACCAAAAGGTCTTAATTGGATCTACTCTGCATTGGTAAATATAAAAGTTACCCCAATTTGTTTAATTCTGGCTTTCATTAAGCTGTAACATGGCAAAAACACCTTGTGCTAATATATTATGAGTTTGTTGACATGACTGAGGTTTTTGAATTTTGATATTCCACTCAATATAGGGTGTACCACTGTGACGATGGAACTTTCTCTGCATAACATGATTGATTTAGACAGTTAAAGTCTAATATGAGGCATGTCCAGTGACAGTCCTTGAAGAAGATGAAAGCTCTCATTGGTTTGATTAGCTATAACAGGATTGAGTATCAGCTGATTGATGAGAGACATAATAGCAGACTTTAAATATACTCCAACAAATATTGAGGATTATTTCTAGAAAAGAATTGGTATGAAAGAGTTATTTTATTGTTGACGAGAGTCTTGTCACTTGGTAAGATGTCGATTAGAGGAGAGAGTTAGTTAAATTCACTATATTTAGTTCAAGACACATTTAAAATATGAGAACTATAACTTTACAACATAACTTAGCCATACATTTATCCCATTTTGTAAAATCAATACGTAGTGTGACATCATACTTACATGACATGTTGTAAAAAGTCTGAAAGGCTTGGAAGCTCCTTTAAGCTTCGTTTTTGAGCACTTTCTGAAGCTTTGTGGGGGAGGTGAAAATGGGCAAAGAGATTTCCAAACTGAAGCATTCTAGACTGTATCTGGACAAAAGACATGAAGTTAGAACACATTCTTACATTAGCATGTTGTATTTAAATTGCCCTGCAAAATTGTTCATACTGAACATCAATATTTGAACACGGTTTAGTTAGACGCGAGATGTTCTGAACATTATTTTATGACATAACTCTGCTTCAAACTTCCCGGCAACTTTATCTCTGGCCCGTCTACTGTGTTCCTCTGTCTTCAAAGTAATTTTTGTTGCAAGATGTTTTCTAACAAACGTCTGAAGTTTTTACAGAGTCATATAGATTTTACATCAGGTTGAATTCTGAAGATAATTAATTTCACTGAACTATATTTGGGGGGTATTGGAGTAAGGAGGACTAAATACACAGTAAGTATTTCAAAACCAGGTCAATAACTTTACGATGCTTAAATGTGGCAATTATTTACCACATTTAAGCTTCGTAAGACACGTGTTTTTGCCTAACCCTGCCTCTCTATATCATCTTTATGCTAATTGGGTAGGTCAATAACGTTTAGAGCGAAAGAAAACGCTCAGTGGAAAAGTGATGTCCTAATATATAATTCTCTCAGTTTTGTTGAGGGGACTTGGCTGTTTGAACTTGGGGAAAACAGAGAGTATTAGAACAAAGAACCCATGCGTGACACACACAAGCTCTCCAGGAAACAAGCTATACTTACTTTTCTTCTCTTTTAAAGGATTAAACCGCTTCGGAAGAGGAAAAGCTTTCAGTCTGACATCTCTCAGGCCTCTGTACTCAATCTATTTTCTCCTAAATGCTGAGTAACTCTATCCAGGAAAACTGTTTCACAATTTAAGCGTCCCCTGCTCCCTTCCAGCTGGACCAACCAAAACGTTCCTGGAAGACGTAAACAGCAGACCACGTGCGCCACCTGCAGAGTCATATTTCTGCCACGACGTGACGTCAGAGAGGACTTCAGTTAGTCACGCAGTAACGCAAGGAGCTAACTAATTGACTTATGAAAGTATGGCAGGTCATTGTAGCATATAATCAAAACACAGTTCTGTTTGTCATTTCTTTTCTAGAAACAAAAAGAGTTATTATTCTTATCAAAATGTGTCTCTGCTTTTGAATAACTGAAATCACAAGTATGTAAAATATTCCAAATGGTGAGTTTGCTTGATCAACAGCTATATCTATCCCTAGCCTTTGTGAAAGTGCTTGTTATAAATTTGTGCTCTACAACAAGAAAGTTGCTGATTTGGTAATAGTGGGGTGACTATAGCATTAACTCCAAATGTGTAGATATGACCTGGAGGGTGGGTCTGTCAGTCTAACCTCTCACGGCAGAGCAAAAGAGGACGGTGGTTGATTTGTAGGCCTTTGTTCAGGTAGATAAAATCAGTGGATTAGATTGACTTCACCTGGAGGCATCTGCTTATCTCCAAAAATAAATAAAATCTGGGCCAATTTATCAGTTCACCCCTACTTTTTAGCCTGCCTTTAAATCCCTAGGTAAAATTCAGTCCATCTAATTGAGAGTCCACATGTGAAATTAATATGTAAATACAGCTGTCCTGTAAATAACATCCCAAACACAACATATTGAAGCGTAATAGTAGTAACATCATGCTGTGGGATGCTTTTGGCTTTGTTTGGCATTGATAATAAAATGGATCAAGCTCAATACAAGGTAGTCTTGGAAGGAAACCAGCAAAATGTTTCAATTCAAAAGAATTATCGAATAATTAGCAAGAATGAATGGGCAAAAGAAAAGTAAAGCAAGAGGAGATATTATATATTACAGATATATATTTCAAATTAACATAAAGGTGAGCAGCGTATGGGATAAACATCAAATGTAAGAGTTGGGTAATATGAGGAAGTTTTCCACAAATCCAAATATTTGATTTGTTCTAACTTGTTTGAAGACAGAGAAGAAAGGAAGCTTTGGCTTGTTTTTTAATCTCATTCTCATAGATAGTTGGTAAGAACACATGCTGGCACATCCTGCATGAGCCTGCAAAGAGGATATTACAAAAATGATGAAGAATATTTAATTCAGTAGTAAATGCACTGCAAAAATCTCAATGTGGTGATAAACAATATCCGGAGAGCAGAAAATGCTGTGAAAGAGCTTAATATCGAACCCAGATAGCCAAATCAGCTCATATGGGCTCAATGGAAGCCAATAAATAGAGGCACTCTGCCTCTCCTGACCTTCACTTCTGGTTTAGATTGAGCCGATAAAACAGGCACAACCTCAATAAAACCCATACAATGGAGTGAAATAAATAGATATTAAATTAAAGCAGAGGCGATAGTGGCTGAACTGCTGTTGGAATTCAATGACAAAAGCCCCTTTGTGCTGTTTAATACAGTGTAGAATCACCACCTCATGATATAGTTCCAATCATTTTCATCTCTTGCCTTGATATATCAACACATATAATCATCTTGTGTTTGAACTCGCAAATGACACACATATGAGTTGCGGGCCGTGCTCCAATGGTTTAGCTTTTCTGTTGGCAAATTTATATTATTTCTTATCACTGACTGCCTGCAGGAGAAATTTGTGATGTCATTTTTTGTCTTGCATAAACTTTTTTTTTTCTTTTTAATGTTTTCATGTTCGGAGAAATGTAAATTTCTTATTCAAACCTTTAAACTGATTAAATAGCAGGTTCTTTTAATGTCCACTGCCTTCTCCAAGTGGCCCCTGAAGCACTTTGTCCATTGCCTGAGTTAATCCAATTTTCACCTAATGCACCTGGAGAGCTCAGAGAGTGCCTGAGGGACATTATCAGGTATAATTAGACAGCGTTTGAACTTATGGGAGTATTATATGGGTGATTTACAGCCTAAGCAGAATAATTTGGAGACTGACAATAATACATATTTTTTTCTTAGCTACAAATCTTTCCACAAGTATTGGCATTCATTTGGGAATAATAACAAAACCTTCCACGAAATAATCAGTGGCACAATTAGGTGTACCTCCAAAAATTTCTATGGCATAAATGTAACTAAAGCATTTTTAAAAGTTATTTTTGATCATTTTAACTTGATCAAAGTTCAGAGAAACATTTAATATGCAGTTCAGGACATAAAGGGATGTAGAGGCCCATTTCTTTCAGCCACTCATCAAAATAGGTAAGGCAGGAGAACAAACCAATCAAGTAGGTTAGATGTGTGTTGACATGTTGCTTCTCAAAAGCAGTCATCTTTAGGCATGTTTTGACTCTGAGACCCAGTATGTTTTTTCCCGGGACTTAATTTTCTTCTACCTTCTCTTTTGTGAACATTTGTGCTGTAGCAAAGGTTGATCGGGGTAACACCTCCGTCTACAGCAGCGTAAAGTCAACTGATATCTGTGTCAACAGGGATTGAGAAAGAGAATCCCACTGCGAAATTAAAAGCCATAGAAAGACTTATTGCTGTCTCGTTTTTGAGACAGCTTCAATTGTGATAAAAGCCATGTTTTCTAACTATAACTTGTAATTCTTTTACATTTACACTGTGAAACAGTATAAAGCGTTTTAAACCTTAAAATGTTACTTTTAATAAAATATTAGATTTATTGCCACAGGCAGCAGTAAACAGATGCTGATGATTTAAAATCTGTTACAGTCAAACATATTTAGTTACATCTGCGGAGTAGGAATATTTTAAACTGACACAAACAACTTATAATGTTTAAAAATTCTGACCAATTCAAACCTGACTTTTATCAGGAGTAGCATCGATTGTGGGGGATGATATGAATTAATGATAACAGTAAGGAAGAAAAGGAAGACTTTTTTTTGTCCACCAGAGATGATTTTTCAAATCGCCACATCTCATTTCCAGAAGTAATGTCTGCATGGCATCACTAATGCTTGCCTCACTTATTTCTGATCATTTCCACTGCATTATTAATATGAGAGATTCTCCATATGCTCCCTCAAAAAACGTTTTATTTTCCAGGCAGATTAGGACATTTTTCAGCGACTGACTGCCTCACCAAACAGCGTGATTTCAAACCTGAAATCAAATTTATAAACTGGGTATGCACCAGGATTAGTTCAAGCAAATATTATACCTATATTCAACAGGTTTTTTTTATGATGCAGCTTAAAAGCAAGCAGAACTACAAAACAGATAAGCAGTATTCCCTGTTATTCAATAAGTCTGAGATAGTATTAGGTCCAGAGAAACTATTATGAGTTTGACCCCAGAGAGCCATTTTTTGTGTGTAGCTTGCCTCCATAATGAGTTCTGCCAAATGAAGAGGTAGTTAGTATGCTAAAGTTTAATTGTTCAATTATGACTGCATATGAGGGGGGACCTTGCTGCCCTTTCATCGTGTTTGAAAACAGCGCAGAGCGTCACGTGCCACATATTGTAATTGCCGGCAATTACAAAGAGAGCCCTCGATGTAAGCAAGGCCCCGCTGAAAAGCCTTTTCCCACCTGCTTTGTGCAGCTGCGTGCGCCAAGGAGAGGCTCCAATCAGTCTGAAACAGCGGCCCGGCTCTCAGTGTGGAACAAGGAGCACAACTAGCTGAGGATCGACTGCATGAAAACAAGCAGTACAAGTACTGCAGAGTACAATGTGTTAAAAAAATATTATCACAGAGTAAACAAGAAAGCAGTGAAGGGAAACAATTCACTGTTGTTGAATTGTTTAAATGTAAGCTGACCTTGTGAAAATCTTTACAACACCAACTTCAAATGATAGGGAATCTGCAGGGTCTGCACAAATTATTTATTTTAGTATTTTTTATAATGTCATTTAAAGCTATGTTGTTGCTCAACCGCCTGGGTTTGGTTGCCTAAAATCAAAAATCTGCTATGAAATATGATGTAATCTATTATGCAATGACAGATCTATAGCCAGTTTAAATGATTGTGCAGTTTATCAGTGATTAGAGTCAATTATAACCTTTTCAGGGGCCCAGATGGGAAACCAGGAGACAAACGAGGGACCTCTTTACTCTCAACCAGTTCCTTTTTAGCCATATGATGGGTGTCTGCAATACCATGTGTCCAATTTGTGATTGGTTTCAACAGAACAAAGGCCTAAATGCTGAGCTTGAAAGAGGGAATGTCTACTGTACAAAAAAAACCTTTTTCTCAGGAGCAAGGACAATGACAAAATAGGACAAAAACATCTAGTCAGAGAATCAGCCAAGAATCCAGAGATCCACACCGGAGGTGAGAGAATTTGTTGAAACAACAGCTAGTAGTTGTACATTCTGCAAGTCTGGCTTTTATGGAAGAGTGGCAAGAGGAAAACTACGACTCAAATAAAACCATTATTTATTTATTTATTTATTTATTTATTTATTTATTTATTTATTTATTTATTTATTTTTATAAAAAAAGGCCTTGCAAAAACCTTAAAGGGATTAAATAATTTTTACAATTAACATATTATCGGATTCAAGTATTACTTTTTATAATATCATTTCAAATGCTGTGATGAATCTTCTTCTGGGCAATATATAGCTGAAACAAAGCACCTCTTTGCTGAGTGATTTGTTAAACCAGAGCAATAACAACATCTACTTTCATTTCTTTACACAGCAAATGTCTCTTTCATGTTCTTCCAACCTGGTCTCATAGTCCGAAACAAAACTACCGCAGTGAATGTCACCAAACAAGGACAGTTTCTTCTTTCTTTTACTCCGCAAATTCCTCATATCATCTCCACACAGATGAGCAATTTGTCTGTCATGACGTCTTGGAGGATCGTTCGACTCTGGGCCTATTGCACTGACAACACTGTTATTAGAGGTAAGTCGAGCCAGCCGTGAATGAATCTGCCTTCTGTTCAGAAGGCCGGGGCTCTTTTCAGCGATTAATTCGATAAATATATTAATTATGAATCTGGATGACAGTACAATCAGATTGTCAGGCTTCCAGACGTGGCCTTTTGTGATAATTCAGCTTTGAGATCGGGGTCTCCTCGGGTTTCAGGAGCTATCATTGCCGAGACTCAGCCTCTTATCAGCACCTGACCCATTCACTCGGTAATTTCCTGTGTGTTGTAATTAAATGGAGGCTTTCTGATTGCAAGTGACTCCCTTTAAGAGGTACTTCTCCGGTTTCAGGCAAAGAGGACGGTCAGTGGTTTGGTTGTCTCCACTCTCGCCCTCTGTTGGACTCAAAGCTAAGGAGAAAAAAATTCCTTGAATTTCACAGAAATTTTATGTTACAGAATATCACATCATTATCAATGAAAATAATGTGGTTTGTACACTATTCCTCTTTTCAAGATTGGCTTAAGATTAGTCAGACAAGATGGAGACAACATTCAAAGTTGGTTTCTGAGAAAATAAACAAAGTTAAGATTACAAAAGAAATGTTATATCACAACTCTTGCCCACTAATTGATGTAGAAATGTTCAAGCCTCTTGCGCCCCCCCTAAGACAAATGGATTGAGACAATGTTAGGATGGATGCTATGTTATAGTGTCAGGGGAAAACTGCTGACTTGACAGTTTTGGAGCAGACTCCCATTGACAGCCTCCACAAGACAGGTGAGCCCGATAAAAGTTAAATACTAAACAAACTAGCTGCTAAGTGAGTTACAGCTTTTCCTTCTACTGAGCTTTCCATTATGCTTTTACACTCTCCGGAGAAGGTTTTTCAACTTATTCTGCTTTTAGATGGTGCCAATAACTGTCTGCTGAATTTTAGGTTTTCATTAGCCTAAATCATCAAAACTAACAGACATAAACACAAAGACTAATTGAAAGACTAATGGTTCGATTAGTCTTTCGCCCCTATACCCAGGTCGGACGACCGATTTGCAGGTCAGGACCACTACAGTCCAGACGTGCAAATGTATTGCACTCTGTGTGCAATACATTTGGTCATGACTTCAATTATATTCTAATATATTGAGACACACCTGTATCTACTTGCCTTTAAACAACTCAGTCCCTGAAGCAGAAGCAGGAATTAGCTCTGAAGAGCTGCCCACGTTGACACTCAATATTTCCCTGCTTCTCTCTTTCTCGGCTCGTCCCTTATAATTAAACTCACTTCTTTTTCTATGCGCCCCATGAGCACCATTAATTCAGAGAATAGACCCATTATGGAGGTTGCTGCTCCCAGGGTAGCACTGAGGAAGAGGTGGGGCGGTGGCCTTTCAACATTAATGCCCCCCTACCCATGTGTGCAGGCTATTAATCTCAACAAGCAGTGAAGTGGCTTCATCACAGCTGCAGCAGCGGCGTAACGTTCCCAAAGCACAGGAAAAGTCAAATATGTAGTCCTTGGTTCATTGTTATGACCTCTGATATTAAATCCGCTACCAGTTGCTCATTCAAATTTATTTTACAGCAGCCTTACACAAACTATAGAATTAGCTGCTTGTTGCGATTACCTTCTCTGATGAAAACATTTTCCATAATGCAGTACTTCAGGTCATCAAAGTTCTTCTTGGCTTTCACCTTTTGCTTATTTTTAAAGGTGTCATATATGTCAGATATTCATAACCAGCTGGACATGCAATTTACAAACCCATCCATCAACACAGCAGAAAATTAAAATGACCTGACAAAAACCCAACACTGATTTCTCTTTGCCACAAGGAGGCACTGCAGGTTAAATTTGATTCACTTCTGTGGTTTCAAGTCGGTTTGAGCTTATATGTAATATTGCAATATTCCACTAGACGGCAGGAGTGCATAGTTTAAGGACTGAACTCATGAACCTCAAAAGATGTTCTTTTTTATATATATAAATAAGCCGCCTACTGGAATAAAAAAACAGAATCCCATCTTTTGTTTTTTGGACTTGCACAAGAATATCACAAAGATTCAGATGAGGTTGCTATGCATAATTTAGCTTCATCATGTATCTGAGTAATTATGACCCGCTTCCTTCACGTTCCTTCAGATGATCTTATCCTTCAGGGAACAGATCAGGTTTCCATCTGTAAGCTGTCACATGTGTCACGAACCATCACATCACAATCATAGAGCTGCAGCTTCAGAGGAGACACACAAAACCAGAAGAGAGGCCTTAAATGGTTCAAGGGGCACAAACCCTAATTAGCCTCTCTTTTACATGTAATCACTGTTCTAATAAATTAATCTCCTGACATTAAATTGTGTTCTCATCTTCGGTGGGAATCCGTATGTGCTGGCTGACTCAGGCTGTTAATAAAGGAATAATTAAGCTTCAGCATTTATAATTTGAGATTTTTCTCTCAGAGGAGAATGAAGCGGTGGTTAGAATTTGCGAAGATTTATCAAATTACTATGAAATGAAGTGAAGTTGGTGGATTGATCCTGTCAGTATATTAGAACAGTGAATGAGAAAACTGACTTTTCTTTAACCAAAAAAAGCTATTTAAGGAGAAGAGAATCACACACAAAACTCAGACACAACTCAAGGCTCATGAGTTCAAATCATCAGCTCCTCATCTCT
Organism: Alfaro cultratus; assembly: GCA_903066825.1. Taxonomy (NCBI): domain Eukaryota; kingdom Metazoa; phylum Chordata; class Actinopteri; order Cyprinodontiformes; family Poeciliidae; genus Alfaro; species Alfaro cultratus. Next base: position 11,612 of record CAEFZX010019245.1, on the reverse strand, counting down.
CGTCTATGATGTGCAGAGTGGTGTGCACCGTTATTTTTGTGCATGTTGGCCAAAACGTTCAGCTTTCAATCACCTGACCAGTGTACTGCCCACATGTTTTCTGCTTCTTCTACACAACTTTTGGCAAAAATTATAACTGGGCATTTTGTGGTGCATTTTTACTGCAAAGCTTTTTTTTTTCTCTTACTCCAAATAATTAGTTTATTACAAAAACAACATCCACTCCACCACAAAGAAGATATTTAAAAAAATGGAAAGGCACACATAACACATCATGCCCAATAAACATAGATAAAATGACTTTTATAGAGTTGTAACTACAGATATATTTGCATATCCTGTTTAAAAAGACACTCACTCCTTTTCCTAAAGGTTTCACAATAAACTTTTCCTTTTTTTGGCCAGGTGGGATTACCTACATTTTAAGGTTAATAAGAATAATAAGAAAGATGATTTTAGGTTGCAAGGATAATATAATCCAGACCCAATAATATTTTCCTGTTTTGAGTTTCCCCAGATACATCCTCCCAGTAGGATGTGCTGGAATTCCTCAAAGGGGGAGGCATCTAGGAAGCATACTGATAAAATGCCCAAACTGGAAGAGCAGCTTCACCAAGTTCCCCCTCATGTTTAAGGCTGAATCCGGCCATTAAACAGAGGAAGCTTACTTCAGGATGCCAATCAATACATTTCAAGTGGTGATTGTTTCTGAAATTCAGTGAAACACAGGCTTTACAGAGCAATTAAGAGTGTCACTGTGTCTTAAATAAAGCTGTGAAAGAGTCTCACATTTGATTCACTAAAAGAGTTTAATATGTTTTGTGTGTTGAATTTGGGCAAAACTCCCTCTGAAATAAAACTGCACGTTTTCCTTTGTTAGTGTTAGCCAAGCCTCAACTCATTCCACCTCTTTTTTTGTGTGGTCCAACAGTAATACATTTGGCTATAAATCTGACAAAATGCTCTACAATCTGGGCAGCAAATGTCGTGGAAAACTTTTTATCTAAACGCTGTGATAACAGCGCAATAAGACATTTTCCATGCACAAACAAAGCAGCGTGAAGTGCCATGTCAGCACCCACAATAAAATCTCCTGCAAAAGCAAAGTTCTTGTAAGAATCGTCCATTTGTAGCCTTCAGCACGCACTGCCAGCACTCTGCAGCTGAAATTAAAACGTGTGTAGTGTGTTCAGCGCTGATTGTGAACTGCAGATGGCGAGCTCAGATTTGGTGCTGGGTTTCCTCAACATTGGCTCAGCTAATGCAACTAGACGAGCCTTAGATTGTGTTTGGATGGTGCTGCTAAGCCTCAACATATACAGCTAGAGAACGAGGGGAAAGCCTCTTATCAGAGAGGCTTTTTTCATGCGGTTCTTTGAGTTTTATTTGACGGTCAAATGGTAACGTTGCAAATGAAACATGAGTAGAAGCGAAGACCTTATTGAATAGAAGCTAATTTTAAAAGTACCAAAAAGTTTTTTTTTTCCTGAAACAATTTAGAATGCTATAAGACTATACTTGCTTCTACAAAATCTCTAGTATATGAATTTATTATTTTTAATAGCATGCACAGAAAAACAAAAGAACTTAGACATTTTTTTTGTTATTATTTGTGGAAATCACAACAAAAAGGGGACCAAAAGCAACACATGTCCTTTGCCATATATTTATGGGCATGAGGGGCATTTTCACGCACTTGTTTGGTTGCTGAGCAGCTCAAATAGTCTTTTATTTGAACAAAGCACATGATTCTAGTTAAAGACAAATTAGTGTTTCGCAGACTCCTCGGTGTTTGTGTACGATGTGGGGACAGGAAAAGTCGTCATGGAAAATTTGTGACCAGAAGATGCTACTCTTTGCTACAGTCCTCCTCCAATGTGAAATGGTCTGAATCACACTCTATTACACTGTAAAGATTTGTTTCCACATCCTAAATCATCATACCATTTTGAATAGGAGCCAAGAGAAAAGAGCCTCTGACTCAAATCTTTATACCCCAGAGGGACATGAAATCGATGTGCACTAACTAAAAACTCCTCAACACTTCGATCAGCGTAAAATAACAACACCCCATCCAGAGTCAGCCAAACACATAATGCCAGCTCAGTGGTTGATTAGGGCACCAAAGCAGCTGGTTTTAGGAAAAACAATTTCTATACTATTTTTACAGTTGGTCCACAAAAATGAATCTTTTTCTGCTGTCGGTTGCTGTTAGTGTTGGGGAAGTAACAAGATATCAAATTTGTTAATTTGTTTTTTGTAAATTTTTTGTTTATCAATTGATGTTACTTTTAAGTAGTTAAAATAATATGGCACACCACACTTAAATACCATTCGGAATATCAAAATTTAATTATTATTATTTTTAGCTTGCTACTCCTGTATGGTTAAAACAAATAGCCTTTCTAACACTGACTAATTACAAATGTCGGTAATGATAACAGGTATGTTGCACACATACCAGTAGAGTAGCTTAGTAATGATGAAGCGTCTGGTGTTGACATGTTGGTATGGGGGCTCCAACAGCTATTGTGCTTAAGACCCACCAAAGCTTGGACCGGCCCTGCACCAATCACACAGTTACATGTAAAACATTGTTTCAGTGGCATAGGACAATACCTTTATTTTAATAAAACTCCAGCACTGCCTTTTTTCACATCTGATTCTGTTAAGAAATTGTAATGTTGCAGCGATGGTCCAAAAATAACATCACTTTATCTCATGCTAAATTATGCCACTGTTCTGATTCACACAGCTTTGTACACTGAGAGCTCAAACCCTTGGCAACCTGCCATGCCTTCTGATTAAATCAGGTTAGAATTATTTTAGAATTGAACCTTGATTCCCAGATGGCCAATTGATATGCAGATAAAAAATAAATAAATAAATAAAAAAACAACGCTGTTGTCACATTGAAAGTAATGTAACCTGTCAGGATGCTGTATTGCACCCTTTGTTTAAATAAACATGCCACTGAGATGCCAAAAGTGACATGATGTCCCACACAATGCGTTTCATTTCCTAATTTTTACAGCCAATTACCAATTATGTTTTTGTAAACATGTTTTTATTGGTCTGATATATTAATTCAGTCTTAATTTAACCTTAAATATTGTGTTTCCATACAAGAGATGAAAACATCCATCTGTGTATAATTTATATATACACAGACACGCACACACACCCTTGCATGCCAGCACACACACACACACACATGCATATATATATATATATATGAATGTATTTTCTTTACAGCTTAATAAGGCGTGTGACTAAATGTGGTGGGTACCGTAAAACATAATAATCTCAATACAAATCTCCCAATTGTTTATTTTCTTGCAGCATGATTGCATTTCTTTGTGCTTTATTATGCAAAACTATCTGCAAAGGATCTAAATGGGCTGCATGCTGGAAGTAAGCTGATATTTTGTGGAGTAGCAGAAATAAAAAGAGTAAAAGGGAAAACAACCACAGAAGCACAATCATGTGCGGACATTTAATCACAGGAAACACCGTTCTGTGTGTCTGAGATAACATATTTATCAGCAGGAAGAAAGCCACATTATACCAGTGATAATAGGGTTGATCTTCAAAGCATAGCGCTGTTGTGGAAAAGCAACCGTGTTTTGTTCAAACAAGCAGACAGGGTCGATCACAGGATGTAATCACACACAAAGACACATCTGAAGGTGGTGTTTAGTGCCTTTCATCTTCAAATGGATTCTAACAGTCTCATCAAGCCAGAAGCTGTCCTGATCTTTCATTGACTCAGCCGTGCACTAATTGAGGCCTGTCTGATGAGAGCAGGTAGTGGGAGATGCTGCAACAAAAAAAGTCAAAGTCCATCATGAGTCCTTCAAAACTCTACTGTTTGTTGCCATTAATTACTGTGATTTTAAATATCAGAAAATTAAGCCATTTAATTGCCAATTAGTTAAATGTAATTATAATAAAGGCCTAACACAACGATGTTGCACATGTTTCAGAACGCTGCCCTGTTTCTAAGTGCTACAACATATTGAGGATTGGGTACATGCAAGCTATAGAAGCTCAGCATGATTGCAGTTATGATGACTAAGCCAACAGGAGCAGGAAGCTGGCCTCTCAGCATTATTGTTAGCAGTGTCAACACCTTCATTTCTCCTTACTTACAGGCTGACATTTCACTCGTTTTATATAAAGCTTCTTGTCTAAGCGAGTGTCCCTCCTGTCTTCACCACTGAGACCTTTGCAGGCTGCATGACTGCTGTGAAAACAGTGCATATGGTTTAGAATACATGCTTTCTAAACTAAGTAGCATATTGTGCTTCTGCTGGAGCCTGATATTTTTGATCATTCTTTTCAGTATCTTACCCAGGATTGTCTGTGAGCAGAATTTTGCTTTCTCATTGTTGCTTTTGCACTTTGTTGACCCGCTGTGGTCATATGGTATAGTGTGAAGAAGTTCAATGGGTGTGAATACTTTTGCATGGTGGAGAACTGTATTAAAATCCACCATAATTTTCAGATACAAGTAGGTACATTAAAGAGTCAGGAGGACATAAAAGCAGAATTGTACACCTAGATTTGAGGAAAGTTTGCCTATCGAAGGGAAGGGAAGTCGAGTGTGGAATCAAAACTGGCAGCAAATTCAAATCCACTCTGTTGCAGCATAAAGGAGGAGCGCTGCAGGCTCTCTGTCATTCTACAGTCTCTCACAGTCAAGTCCGTCAGTAGATTTTCTGACAGGAGACATTATCCTCAAAGATTGACGGATGTTGTGCCTTCTCCTGACCGTACAAAACATTAACGATTCCCTATTGAAACCACATAAAAGAGAGCGCATTTAATTCTGTTCACTTAGAAAAAACGTGATAAAACTAATACGCACCAGAGGGGTTGTTGGTTGTTTTTGACTTGGAGTGGTGCATTTCTTCACACAGCAGTAGTAGCACTGGTAGGAGGAGAAGGAGCTTGATTTTCTTTCACATATTAATGGTCTCATACTATACTGTCACGACATACTGATACTTTCAACAACTACGTAATAAGAAAACACATTATTTATAGCTTTAACAAAGACTTTGTGTGTTGAGAGGTATGTGTATTATGCTAAGATAACATATCCACCTGCACCCACTTAAAACTTGGTGGGTGCATGGCTGCACAGTTCAGTGAGGGAGATCTGGAAAGTGATCAGATAACTAAAACCATCAGTTCGCTGATTACAGTGACAGCACTGAAAGCCATGAGAGTGGTGGTGGGACCAGAAGCTATCAGGGCGATGCTGAGGAATGCACAGGTGGGAGCAGCAGTGAATATGAGAAGGATGGTCTGAACAGGCTAGCCCTGTGGTGAATGGGGATGAAGACTGAAGCTCTGGAGACTAATGCATCTGTAACTCTTCAGTTTCTGAGATAATGAATGCCCTAGGAAAGATGGTGACTGCTAACTGTTTGGAGAGGATGGCGGAAGTCACGGCTTAGCCCGTGGATGTGACAGGATGGCTTCAGTGTGACTCAAGCTGAGAGGAAACAAGGCACTGTCCAGGCCCACTGTAAAGTGAGTGAGACATGTTGACCCAAGGCTGGCAGAGAGGTGTGATGGCAGTGTCTACTGCGCCATATTTCGGGTTGCAGCATGGAGGTGAATGTGGCTATTGCGACCCTGGAAGCTGCCAGAGCTGCATCTAGGAGTGTTGGACATGCGCTGCTGGCTGACAGGAGACGTTAAGCTCAAGTGAGAAGCGTAGAACGTGACTGGATGGTGAAGACAGCTGGGTTTATACCGAAAGGTATAAACTATGTGTTGATTTAGAGGCGGACTCAAACTTATGCAGGTGGTGGGCGGACTCATATGGAAAGCAATGGTTTAATAAAAAACAAAAAAAAACAAAAAAAAAAACAGTTCAAAACGAACAGAAGGCGGAACAAAAGGAATCCAAACGGAAAACACATGGTGAAAACATGCAGCATGAAAGCATAGGATAAAAGCATTCCTGATTAAACTTTAGCTTTAATAACATAAACTACATAATTTTTAAAGTGTAATCAGTAATACTTTTTAACATATTTATGTCAGATCATGATTTCTTGGTTGGTTCAAAGACATTTTGAATAATGTCAACTTTGTATTAAAAGTGTCATGATTTACCAAATGACATTTTATGACAACAGTCATAAATATTTATGAAGACTTAACTCATGTTCATGACAGGTGTTATGTCATGTTTATGACGGTGTCATGACAGTCTTATTCACAACCTGTCAAATAAAGTGTTACCCAGAAATGCACATCATGGGAAATACTGCATTGTTATATAATTTTTGCTCAAGTGTTTTTTTTTACTAATATTTGTCTGTGATTGTCAAGTGGGTGACTCATACTTAGACATACAGTGCTTTCCAATGCACTGTATTTGCACCCCTCAGCAGAATTACAATCTTTATAACAGAAACTGAAAACTCTGTGAGACCACAGATCATCTCTTACCTGCTTTTGATTTGGTTCTTGGGTTTCCTAGAAGCCACTGTGTCACCATCATCTAAACAGACATAGTATAAAGCTTCTTTCAGTTATGATTAAAGACGCTTTTTACTTGAAACAACTAAATCCATGTCTATGAAACATTATCTGCATGCACTTCTATTTAATACGGTAAAAGGCCGGAGATGAGTGATTGTGTGTTTTGCAAAAATCTTAGAAAGGAAAAAAAAAAAGCCCTAAAATCAATCAATCAAAGCTGTGTTTTCTCACCTATGCACGTTACATAATCCATCACTCATTATCCTTCAAGCTATAGAGACTGATCGCTGGTGCTAGTGTCTGTGGAGCTGACATTTAATCATGAAAAGAATAATTAACAAAACGCCTACAAATAGGTGCACCCACCTGTGCCTGAGATCAATCGGTGGCACTGCGTTGATAAGGACTGACAAGCTTGACAGTGCCTGACTGTGTCTTCATTCAGAGACTGATTTACCCATAGCATGTTTAAAGTATTTAAATAGCAAACTATTCTGCAAATTCAGTTTAAACAATGATTTGGCTGCTGGGAGATTCTCACGCTGTGATAACTTTGAATGAAAACACCATAGTTTATTGTTTTTACACATGCTATGGTCTTAATATTCTTATTTAAAACACAAAGTTAAGTTAATTTTGCTACTTACCACAGCAGTATTGACAACCACAGCACAATTATTTGACTCTGATCAGTGAGTTTCCCTCACTTAGGGACAGATTTAATAACATCCTGGAAAATCTTGCTATTCACTGATTTTTTTTTAATCCAACGTATCTAAAATATTTGAAAGAAATTGCATCTTGGGACGCCTAAGTACCTAGCCACAATGCTACATGATACACTACTGGCTTTCATTTTAACGCACACATCCCAAAAGCGGAAACAAGAAACCTAAACCCTAACCCTGAGTAGTTTTAGAAGTACCTTCTGCCTGAATATACATAACAAAATAAATCAAGAATCTGCCAGTGGTTTTATTTATTCATTTTTATTTATTTTTTTCACAAAAACTGTCAATAAGAAAAAAATAATACAGTAAGCCCCTAGTATTCACAGAGGTTAGAGACCACAAACTTCATATAACAGCTAAATTCTGAAAACACTTGAGATTTTCTCTAAAAATGTTTAAAACTGCCTATTTTAAAGTAATGCCAGGTCAGCAGCATCATGTCTGAAAGGTAATGCTAACATCTAAAAAAGAAGTTATGTAATTTCACTGTTGGAGCCTCAGTCCACATTGAAACCACTGTACCGCAGGACGAGTTTCCAAACCAAGCAGCCAGTTTTGTAGGTGTTCAGCTTGCAGCTTGCTGCTTTGACACAATGGTGTCACATCCTTACTAATGAAATGCCACGTGTGTTTGTGCGGATCGCAATAACAACAACAATAACTCTTCTTCACCCACATCTCTGCCCCTCTTACCACAGCATCTCATCTGGCTCCAGGGCCTTGTCGCTCACGTGCCTCAGCAGCAGCGTCACACTCTGACGAGTCCCATGTTTCAGAGGACCAATTCTCCACGCTTCTGGTCCAGAGCGGCAGCAGAGTGTGGGGGCGTCATCCAGCTTCTGAGGAAAAAGGAAGATGCTGCTCCTTATCAATCTGATGAGGCAGATTTAACGAGAAAAGAAGTGATGATGACGAGAATGTGCAAGAGGGAAGGAAATAGACCAGTATAACTTGGACTTGGACACAATGGTTACAGCAATCAATTTGATTTAGTATGAGTTCTGATTAAATGACGCTGGTTTTTAAAAAGATTTGTCCTTTGGGGATTACAGACAATTCAGACACATTTCTTTGTGAACTGTAAAATGCTGCTGTGCAGTTTATATGAGTTGTTTGTGCTTATTGATATTCTTATAATATATTTATTAGAATGTGATCAAGAGGTAAATGTGCACAGACCTTGTGACTATCTAAAGTACAGTTTGGAATTTCTGAGGTGAGAATCTGTTACATTGTCATGAGCAAGATGTATTATTAACACCTCCTAAACCTTTTCACATGTTTTGCGACTGACCAATACAGAGTAGTGCATGATTATGAAATCGGATGAAAGGGATGTATGGCTTTACAAACCAGATACAATAAATTAGATTAAGGATAATTAGTGAACATATACAACATTGTGAAGATCTTAAAACACACAGACAGGAAGGGGAAGAAGTTGTGGAGAAGTTTATAGCAGGACTGAGTTTTCATAACTCAGTCCTCCTAGAATATTTTTAGTGAATTCTGTTCAGTCCATCATTGGCAAATCGGGGGAGTTGGGTAAGCTCCAAACCTGTCAACACGTTTTATTCTCTATTCCTTTTAAAATGTATCTGGTACAGGTATTTCTCAAAAGCTGCAGAAATATGCTTGGTTCAGTGGGGCTGAATAAAATGCATGGGACAATGTTCAGGTTTTCATTTGTATTTTGTTTTTTATTATTATTATTTAAATCCTTGGTTCTTTTCAACTACAAAACCAAGTACAACTTTGAGTTGGTCTATCCCATAAATTGCCAGTAAAATTAATTGAAAACAGAAATTTGAGGCTGTGACGTGACATAAGATGGACATGTTCATGGATATCTTTGCGAGATTCTGTAGTGTAACTCACTCTGCTATTTTATTTGACATAAATACAAACTGGTTGATGTAGGCTAACTTTGATATATTGATTTAGCTTTTCCACAAAAACTTTCTTCCCCCTTGCGATGTCATCTATTTTGTGAAATGCACCACTTCCTCCTGCAGACCAACACATGATGCATCAACATCAACACCACTTCTTCACGTTTGGATTGTGAAGTAGTGGTGCTGTTGTACAAAATGTAATAAAATGGCCATCATGTCCAAACAGTTCAGTTTGAATCCTTTGTTACTGTAGAATCTGAGAAATTGAAACCATGTTTCTAATTGTACCTGACTTAAAACAAAAGGTCTAACCTAATTTAAAGTCAGAGTGAGAAACACAGATGTTGCTTTTAGATGGTTGCAAATAAAATAATGATTATGTCACTGTTTATTTTGTGTTTTTATTTGTGAATAGAACATTTAAATCGTTGCACATCTATTCATCTAATGTTTGCATCTCTACTTTTATTTAAGTGGTCATTTCTATAAAAATATAAATGACGATGTATTTATTTATCCCCCTTTTCTTTCTTACAAAATAACTTTAACTGGCATTTAAGGTGGCTGTGTAGCTGCTCTAGTATTCAGAAAAGATCGGGGAGAAACAGAGCGGTCCACACAAGGAGTTATGCTGTGTGCACGGAGGGGTGATGCCTGGAGAGCGAGGCATCACAGGATGACAAACTCCCCACTGCAGGGCGCAGCAGCTACTAGAACAGAGCAGCTGTGGCGGGAGACGCTTCCTGCAGCTTAGAGGTATAAAGGGGGACCTGCACTTTCTAATCCTGAGATTAACTTTAAACATGCTGGAAACCTTCTAACAATCTGCGACTCCAATACAATGTAGACGAGTGGAGGGGGAAACGAGGCATCTCCAAGGCTGGAGAAATCTGAGGATGTATTTTCTTTCTTTTCTTCTTCATTTATTTATTAATACAGTTCTTGAGGCGCAAACAGGATTTGGATATGCGCGCTAAAAGTGTGGAAAAGTGAGTATTTGGGGGCGCGCAGGATGGACACTGCGGAGGTGATTCTCTCCGTGCTGGTAGTTGTGATCATCACAGTGTCGCTGCTGTCCAACGTCCTGGTGCTGATCTGCTTTCTCTACAACCCGGAGATCCGTAGACAGGTGCCCGGTCTGTTCAACCTCAACCTCACCTTCTGCAACTTGTTGCTGACCGTGGCCAACATGCCGCTCACTCTGGTGGGACTCGTCAGCAGGGCTCAGCCGGGGGGACACGGCTTCTGCCAGATCGCGGGGTTTCTGGAGACCTTCCTGTCCACCAACTCCATGCTGAGCATGGCCGCCCTGAGCATCGACAGGTGGATCGCGGTGGTGTTCCCCCTGAGGTACCACTCCAAGATGCGCCACAAGGACGCAGCGTTAGTGCTCGGCTACACGTGGGCGCACTCCATGTCCTTCTCCACCGTGGCCGCCTGTCTCTCGTGGGTGGGCTATCACCGGCTGTACGCGTCCTGCACCCTGTCCAACGCCAGGGCAAGCAGCAGGACCCAGTTTGTTGTCTTCACCGTGTTTTTCCACTCCTTCACCTTCCTCCTGTCTTTTATAGTGTTATGTTTCACATACCTCAAAGTTCTTAAAGTGGCCCGGTTTCACTGCAAGAGGATCGATGTTATAACGATGCAAACTTTGGTGCTGCTTGTGGACATACACCCCAGGTGAGCTCCTACAGGATACACTTAACACTTTACCCCCCCCCCTCCCCCCCACACTCTGTTTTTGTGTGAATTTATGAATTGACTTTTATTTTACAGATATCAAGGTAAATGTACAAAATGTTCAATCTGGGTTTTTTTTTTGTTTTTTGTTTTTTTCAAATTCTCAACAGTGTTTCTACCAAAGGTGCAGGGGCATTTGCCATCGTAAAGTTGCTGGCCCTAGAGCTGCCCCAAGGTTATGAGGCTCTAAGCAGAGCTCGATTTCACAACCACCTCCAGCTAAACCCACATCCAAGTTTAATCTTTTATTTTTTCCTTTGGATTCTACATTTTTCCATATTCCATGTTGTATTCACAAGCAACTCTTGGGGAAAAACAGACAGTAGCATTCAATAAATTTGAATTTTTTTGAAATATATATTTATTTCAGTAGCTAAATAAAACATAATATAAATATGAATTACGCACAAATGTGTGTTTTCAAGCCTTATTTTCAATTGCTGATTTTTTGCTTACAACTTCACTTCAAAGTAAAGCCAGTTGTGTGACAGGCAGGGTACTTGACTTTCCCTGTTTTGCACAGGGAATCTATTGATGACACTGTAAGGCAACCAGAGTCATCATAGAGTCTGCTGAAGCAGGACAGGCACACACACCCACACACCCACACACACACACACACACACACACACACACACACACCCACACACACACACACACACCCCCACACACACACACACACACACACACACACACACACACACACACACACACACTCGTATCACAGGAGTCATAGTTAATC